>CABHPQ010175433.1:37223-53085 GCA_902168405.1 Peromyscus aztecus
ATCTTTCTTACACACACACACACACACACACACACACACACACACACACATTTAGGATTGTCCAATAAAGTAAAAGATGGCCAGTAAAAGTTGGGCTTAGAGTTTTTAAAATCTAAGTATCTTGCAAGCAACACACGGAACACATTTATACTAGAAATCTCTTCATTGCTCTGACTTGCAGTTTAATTGAGTGCATTGTACTTTATTTATTGTATCTATCAACTCTAACCTAATTAGACTTCAGATCAAGCTCCGATAGTGAATGCAATCCAACCGAAGCTGAGGAGAATGAGGGCATCCTCTACTATTGGACTGGCCTTTATCGGAATGGCCATCTTCTTGTCTTCAGACCTGTATGTTAGTTGCAAATGAGTATCAGTGTCCAGCTGTAGTTACTCCGAGTTTACACTTCAGGTGATGGTCCCTGGTGATCTGCAGGTTCTGGGAAGAGTTTTCAAGCAGATGTATTATGGAATTTATTCTCTTCTTCTGAAAATTACAGAAATGCTCAACCCATCCGGCTATGACCAAGATAACTTCCTGTGCTAAGGTAGCAAACATCTCCAGTTAAATCTGAAAGTGAATTCAATGTCCATCTCTAGAAGGACCAAAGAGCACCTACTTGTGTAGGAAGTCATTGTCATCATTATGAAGGTCTCCCTGTAAATGCTCCTCTTTGAACTTAAAGAGTTATCAAAGGATGTTTGTGGATGCTCCTTCCTGGCAGTGAGTTTATTTCAGAGAGACCATATCAAATGGATCAAGTTCAGGTTGAACAAATAGCAGGAGGAAAGAACGAACGGTTCCCTAAAGTACATCAGTTACATTTCCCTCTGCTTTATTCAATGCTCTCTTCCCTGGAGAACTATGAAATTAGACCCGCTGAGGCAGTAAACCATCTCAGACAGCGTGTGGAACAAAACTCACTCCCATTCCCACACCCAACCACAAACGTGACCCTAGTAATAGCCCCCGTAGCCCACGTTAAAAGCTAAAAGAAAGTGTGATGGCTTTGTGTGCTATTGAGTATAGTTTGGGCACACACACACACACACACACACACACACACACACACACACACCCCTAGAGGTTTAAAAAATGCTATGGAATGTATGAAACTTTGATTTTCTAAATCTAGCCTTCCTTAGGTTTTTAATTAAGGTAAAATTCACATAAGAGTGGACAGGGTAGGGGTGGTGGGTGTGTTCCTAATGTGGAGCATCCTTTGTGTCTCCCCAGATGTTTCCATGGCTCTCTTTCAACTACCCATTGAGCTGTTGTTCCCCACTCCCTCCTGCTCCGCGGGTCACCAGTCTGATCTCTATAGCTGTGAACTTACCTATGCCTGCTATTCCACAAAAACGGAATCCTCTGGTGTCTCTTGTGTTCACTTTATGCAGCCTGACGTGCTAGTATGACATCCATTTTGTAGCACAAATCAGCACTTCATTGCTTTTTATAGCTGAATAATATTTTCCTTACATTTTAAACTTCCATTTGTAACTCTTATTTCCCAGACAGCCAAAAATGTAATAATATCTTTTTATATTTTCTTCCTTTATTTTTGAGACAGTATCATATATCCTAGCCTAGACTTGAACTCACTGTGTGGCCAAGAACGACCTTGAACTTCTAATCCTCCTGCCTCTACATCCCCAGAGCTGAGATTCCAAGGGTGTGGCTATGTGCAGTGCTGAGGAACCCAGGGCTTCATGAATTCCAGAAAAGCACTCCACCAACTGAGCTGCAATCCCAGACCATTCTCAATAATTTTTTAAATGGACTTCTATTTAGCCTGTGGTAACTCACTGAAATTCCTTTAACATTTCCAATAGTGCATAGATTAAATGTATTCAATATTCTTTAATTCAATGAGCATCTTAAATCAAGTATAACTCAGAAGGAGACACAACTCCTTAGCTCCCAGTGGATCACCACAAGTGAACAGGCCTGTGTGGCTCCCGCCAGCTCAGGAGAACATGGCAACATTTCAGAAGCTTGCCCCTTCACTTTTTCCTGCTAAGGAATCCTCAGTTATCATTATGTCCTGAACATGGCTAACTTCCTGGTATGTTCGACTTATCTCCTAATGCCCCCTGTAGTATTTCCCAAACACTTTTCTTACTTCACAAAAATCAGGGCTGCTGCTGAGGACAAGATTTGGAGAGAAGCTCTTATGGTGTCTGGGGAACCCTACCCCTGCCCCAGAACTCGCCTTCCTCCCTATACACACCAGAAGCAAATCCCTCCCTCTGTGCTGAATAGACAGCACACTTCGCTCTTGCTGTGACAGAGCTGGAAGGGAAGGAAGTGGCGCTGTGAATCAGCTATGGCTGAGTTCAGCTTAAAGATCAGTGGCTGCTAGCAGCTGTGTATGAATTGCCTGCAGTAGTGTGGGGAGTTGTTATGGAAACCCCTTTAGGTGTGTGGACAGGCTAGAGCTGGTGGTGGTAGAGGGATGGTGGGTGACTAGATGGCCACTCAGAGCACCCTTATGACATTGCTGTCAAGGTTTCCCAGGCCAGACCATGTAAACAGCTCCCCCCTCAGCAAGCATGCCTGGAGAAGGACAGCTTCTACTGAACTAGACTGCAGTCACAGCAGCTGGATGAACAGGAGGCCCAGAGCTGGGATCAGTGTGGGAAAGCAGTTAGGAGCACAGGTGAGGAGACCAGCAGGGGCCATGTGGTACAAAGCTTCCAAAGAAGGAAGTGAGTGTGCTGGTGTCCAGCAGGAACCACTGGAGCTGTGAGGCCACCTAACCACGACTCCCCCTCTTCCCCTTTACCAGCGCTTTGATTTTCAGAGAAGGCTTCTGTCCCCCTTTGCTTTCTCTTGCTGTGATAAACACCAGGGCCCAGCGCAACATGGAGAGGAAACGCTGTATTTTACCTTACAGTCCATCATCAAGAAGGAAGCCAAGGTGGAAACTCAAGGCAGGAGCTGAAGCAAAGACCATGGGGGAACACACTGCTTGTGGCTTGTTCCTCATGGCCCATTCTGCCTGCTTTTTTATACATCCCAAGACCACCTGCTCAAGAGCGGCACTGTCCACAGGAAGCTGGGGCTTCCTACATCAGTCATTGATCAAGAAGATGCCCCCCCACAATTGCCTTCAGGCCAATCTGATGAAGGTACTTTCTAAGCTGAGGTTCCCTCTTCCCAGATGGTCCTAGCTGGTGTCAGCTTGACAGAAAAACAACCAGCACACTTGTGACATGTATCACAGGACCCCCTGATTTCTCACTCCCCTGACTGTGTAGAGGTCCATTGTCAGGCTTCTCACTGCAGAGTGCCTTGCCTACCCAGGCTTCTGCTTCTGAGACCTGCAAGGCAGAAGTCTTCATGGGACCTATAAGGACCTCCAAAACTAACTGTTTATCCCGTCATACCTTCTAAGTAGTTTTAAATTACTGTGGTCAGCACAGTAGCTCTCAAAGGCACCACTAACCTGCAGCAATCAGATGGCTCAGTGGCTCAGATGGTTTGCTGCCCCACCAGGAGGACCTGAACTCCAATTCCCAGCACCCACTTAAAAAGCTGGGTGTGGCAGCTCATGCCCCTGTGACCCTTGAACTAGAACCCTAGAGGAGGAGGGAGACAGAGACAGAATTGTCACTGGGGTTTAGTGGCTGCCAGCCTAGTAAGATACATTTCAGTGAGGCCCTGTTTCAAGAAAGTAAGTCAGAGAATAATATAGAACAGGATATCATATATTTTCTTTTGACCTCTGCTCATGCATATACACTACAAACACAAACATACACTCAGTTACATACTCACATATTCATACCCGTGTACACACTTTAACAGCCATACCCACTAACACATTTATGCACACGCTCACATTCAAACACACATACTCACACACTCATATTCATACCTCATACTCACATACCTACTCACACCCACACATACACTCATATACATTCACTCTCACAGTCTCACACACATTAATATGCACACACTCACACTCACACACATTCACACCTATATTACACACCCTCACACACAGAGTAGCTCTATCCTTACTTTCCTTTGACAAATGGAGGAACTGAGACACACAGCGATCAAGCTGCTCATCAATGTCACCACCCGCTCATCAGTGTCACCACCAGCCAATATGTGGCAGAAACCGAGATTCCCCACAAGACTGTCTGACTTTAGGGTCTGTATTCTTACTTTTGTGGGGTTTCGTTTGTTTGATGCTGTTGGAACTTGAACTCTAGAGCCCAACACATGACATGCCAGGCAAGATCTCTAGCCCTGAACTACACCCCCATTCCTGGGGCTCAGATTCTTAATTTAGTCCATTTATACTAGCTCTTAAACTTGAGACTCCTTTTTAAAACTTTTTTATTGACTCTTTATGACTTTTACATCATGCACTCCAATCCCATTCATCGCCCCATCCCTCCATATCTGCCCTCTGCCCTTGCAACCTCCTCTCCCACCTTCCAAAAAAAAATCTCAAAGTGAAAGCTGTCATATGTCCCAGTGTCGCACAGTACATCCTTTTGCCCAAACAGCTTTACTTGCAAATGTTCACTGCAACGAATCATTGGTCTGGTTCCAGGCCTCTGGCTTCTCCTACACTATCAATGCTGGATCTTCACTGGGACTCCTCTCCGATATCCAATTGTCCTGTGTTATGGAGATCCTGCAGCTTTGGTCCTGCAGGACGGGTCCCTTCGCTCACTTCAGTAGTTCACGGATAGGGTAAATGTTAGGGTGGGCCAACTCAAAGCCTTTAATCTAGGCCTGGGTGGTAGCTGAGTTGGTCAGCCACTCACTCTCTTGCACTGGAGCCACCAGGGCCAGCTCTACTGTGCTACCTGGGAGAGGGGTGGGGACCGCTCTCCCACATGCTGCAGCTGGCAAGGTAAGCTTGGGACTGTTTACATCAAAGTTGGACTTAATGTTTGTTTGCAGTAGTGGAAATAAAAAAAAACAAGACTGTATGCAGGTTAGGTAAGCACTCTACCACTGAATCACATTCCCAGCCCCCAAAGCTGCCTGTTTGCACATACCTGCAGATTTCCATGTTGCTTCTGCAAATCTGAGAAAAGGTGATTTGTGTGTAAGTGCATGCGTGCATGTGTGTGTGTGTGTGTGTGTGTGTGTGTGTGTGTGTGTGTGTATGTGTGTGTGCCTTTTTGGTTGGTCCTGGGCAATTTCTTAGAGACAGTGCTGTCTTTCTCTGCTCTTGGCCTGAGCTTCAGGTCAACCAGGTAACTCAACACTCATTGAGTGCCAATCACAGGAAAAGCAGTGGGAGCATTTAAGATACACAAGACACCGCCCCATGTGCTGTTCTTAGACCTCACCAGGGTCAGGCACACTTACTGGAGAGGAAGGTGGAACAGGACAGGAGCGAGGGAGAAAGAGAAACAGCTGCTCCAGCCCTGTGTTTGCTGTGTGCTTTACGCTGCACTCTCTCCCAGGGTAGCTGTGATACCATGGAGAGCTGATGCCTGCTTGTGCCTGCTTTCCTACCCAGAAAAATGGAACATTTTGCCACAGACTCCTGGGAGGGCTTGGTAGAGTAAAAGTGGTTTAAAATGTAAGGCAAAATAACAAATACTATTATCTGCACTCATAGCATCCTTTAGAACTATTGCCTATAGACTGCCTTTGGGAAGGATTACTTACAATGAGAAATGCTTTATTATTATAATAGAGTACCCAATTATTTACTCTGATGAGAGGTGGTGGGGTTTCTAAATTCATTGTCTTAATTTAGAGTTGGGGAGAATGATTACAAATATAGGCCACCTATGGGTGCTGCATAATGTGGATGATATAGTGTGGTCATAATGGGAGTGTGATGCATCTTATTTATACAGTCTCTAGCTACAAAGAGTATATTAGGTATTTTGCAGCCAAGGCTCAGAAGCCTAAAACAAACAAGATTAAAATCAGCAATAAAGCAGATCAGAAGGAGCCAGTGAAATTCAGCAATAAATTTGATGCAAAACCAGTGTGATCTGCCTAAGGCCTTTTAGAATTTGCTTCAGGCCATCGCTTCTGTTTGCTTATTTTAGTGATGTGGGGGTAGAGGAGATGGGGTTGATGCCTGTGAAGGAGAACACAGAGCAATCCCAATGTTCTAGGGAAGGGCAGAATTTCTATGGCCCAAAGATCCTTGTGAAAACTGTACACACCTGCATGTGTGTGAGAAAGAGAGAGATAGAAAGTCTCCCCACAGTCACCTACTCCAGTGTGAACTATGGTCATACTTAGCGTCAAGAAATTCTTCCTCTGTGTAACTCCTCTTTTTTTTTTCTGGTTTTTCCATTAATTTTTTTTTGTTTTGTTTTGTTTTGTTTTCCCAGGCTGGCTTTCAATTTCCAATCTTCTTTCAGGACTTCTTTCAGGACTCCTTGTAACCTTAAAATTCTGTCACACTGGACAGAAATAAGCATATTGAGATCTAGTTCTGCAAAGGGCACAGCCTTTTGTTACTGACTCAGAACTGAAGAATCTGAACTTAACAGTGATAAGGGGTTGGTATCTCCGCATAATAGATCAGGAAGGGAACACTTTGTTTCAGAAATTAAGAAAATAAAGATTTGTTTGTAAAGAAAAGCATTCTTTTTTTTTTTTTTAATTCAAATTTTGAAGAAGTGTTTCCCCAAACCCCTGGGAAAAACCATTATATTTGCTAATCTTCTTGCTCCTTCAAACACAGTTTATGGAAGGGTTTAGTTTGGTTCACAGTGTGAGGGTCCGGGTTATCATGGTGGAGAAGGCACAGCAGCAGGAGTGTGGAACAGGTGGTCACATTGCTTCTACAGCCAGGAAGCAGGGAGCGTTTAATAAATGCCGGTGCGTTTATTTTACCTTATTTCTGAGACAGGATTTTGTGATAGTTTAACGGTAGAAGGTAGCATTGGCGGGTTGGAGCCAAGGGGCACCACAAAGTCACACCATGCAACAGAGCTCATGTGGGAGGTTTATGGGGGAGAAGAGGTGCAGAGGCAGCCTCTAAGCGAGAGAGGAAGGAAGAGAGCGGGCTGAGAATGGCTTGCTTTTCATAAGGGGATACAGCGCATGCGCATGGGGAGCGTGCTTTACTCAGTGGCCACAGTAGTCACAGTGTCATATCTTGGCTGCTGCTGAAGACATGAACTGCTAGGTCCCCGAGGGCAGTCTGGTGTAAATGCCTGAATGCTATACAGATCTCACTAAGTAGCTCAGCCTGGCCTGGAAGGCCCTCTGTAGATGAGGCTGGCCTGTGGCTCCTGAGTGCTGGGGTTAAAAGTGTGCACTACCGCCCCTGGTTTTATTTTATTTTATTAAGTGTAATTAAAAAATATTTTAAGCTGGGTGTGGTGGTGCACACCTTTAATCCCAGCACTAGGGAGGCAGAGGCAGGAGGATTTCTGTTTGAGGCCAATTGGTCAACAAATCGAGTTCCAGGAGAGTCAAGGCTACACAGAGAAACCCTGTTTTGAAATACCAAAAAAAAGGGGGGGGGGATTGTTGTTGTTGTTGTTGTTTTTGTTTGTTTGTTTAGTTTTAATTTTAAGTGTAGAGACAATTTTGCCTGCAAGTATGTCTGTGTCCCACTTGCATGCCTGGTGCCCATGGAGGACAGAAGAGGGAGTCAGATCCCCTGGCATTAGAGTTAAATAGATGGTTGTTAGCTAACATGTAGGTGCTGGGCCTTGAACCCAGGTCGTCTGAGAGAGCAGCCAGTGCTCTTACAGGCTAAGCCATCTCTCCAGGCCCTATTTTATTTTTTATTCAGGCCGTAAATAAAATTTATTGATCTGTCAGTAGAATGGTGCCACCCCCATTCAACGTGGGTCATATCACCTCAATTACCTCAGTGTAGAAACCTTTTCATAGACATGTGCAGAGGTTTGTCCCCGGGATGAGTCTAGATTCCACCAGCTTGACAATGTTAAACATCAGAGCCTCACTCCGTATGCTGAAGAAAGTGTTTCTGATAAAGTTGGTGCCTTGGTTCATGTGTTTCATGTCCTTGTCGCAAAAACATTTGTCTGTCAAAGTATCACTTCTAAGGACCGAAAAACACATATTTATGTGGAAATTCTGCTTCTCTACCATGTATTCTAAAAATTCATCACAGGCTGCCTGCTCGACTGTCTGCAGTAGGCGTGTGGTAGGTGACAGCACTTCTCTCAGTCTCCTCAGAACACGTGGCCATCCTTGCTCTCTTTGGCCCCGTGTTTAGCTTTGGCAAAATCCACGTTGCCTATGTGGTGGCCATCCCAGAGCCATGATCCCTGTCGTGTTGTAGGAATTCAGCACAGTTGCTGTATCTGGGGTAGACATTAGAATGAATAGTTGTTTTCTAGAAGTACTTTGACCTTGAAGGATCATTGTGATAAACAGTAAAGAATCTTTGTAGGAAGCAGTGATTGTTTTCCATGATGTGTAGAATTTTTTCTGAAGGGGCTCTTGGATTATTGTGTATTGCAAACGATACACAATAAAGGACTAAAGTCATGAGGGCATGTGATGCTTTCCTTTAGAGAGACATATAGATTAGATTATGGACCTTGGTATGAGGAACTACTTTACCCCCCAAAAATCAGCTTTGTGTAATAGTCAATAAATATGCCTTTGTATAGCGGGTTCAGGGTTCAGTCCATCAGAGAGGATAGACCTTCCTGCTGCCACACAGGCCTTAAAATTTCATCTTGGAGTGACTTCTTCCTTCAACCAACTCATGCAATACAGAACACCCTGACATTGTAGGATCAAAATGCAGCCATGTTTCAAGATCCTGGTTAGAACTGCACTGTGGTACTCTATTTAAAATCAGCAAACAGCTCCCTTTTCTTTACGTCCGTGACTCTAGCTGTCATTATTTCAACATTTCACATCTACACCAGGCAGCAGCATCACACTGCAGCCATGCACTACGCTTGTGTTAATTCCCAGCTTGCTAGTGTGTTTCTGCATGGTGGTCACTCTCTTCACATTTTCTCATGTTTTTCAATGTCTGTGTCATTGTTGTATGTGCACATACCAAAAAACATACATTTTATCTAAACCACAAAACCTCCTAACTTTCTTGACATCTTATTTTGAAAATATTCAGACATGCAGAAGTTGAGAGAATAGAACAATGAAAAAAAAACCAGTATATTTTCATCAAGACTTAGCAATTTAACAATTTAACAAATATTTGGCTACATATATATTTGCTTTATATATTTATTTAAACATTAGTTTTTAAGATGTTTTAAAAGTACGCTTTAGAAACCATGCCATTTCATCTGTAAATATGTCACATATTTCATGACAACAAACATGCTTTTCCTATATCACCATAGTACCATGTAACATCTAAGAAAAATAACAATATACATTCTGTATTTAAAATTCCCTGGTTATGCTAAACAAGGTGCTGTGCACCTACAATTCAACACTCTGTGATCTGGGGCAGGATTTATTCTGGACAACATAGTGAGATCCTGACTCAAAAAACATATATAAAGTAACATTAAAAACTAAAACAAACAAAATTTCTAGCCAATCTGAAAACCCTTTAAAATGATCGTTACTTTCTTTTTTTTAACTCTAAGGTGACATAAGGTAATAAATTTCATTTTGTTCTGATAGTCACAAAGTCACTGTAAGCCAATGTGACCATTCAAACTTGTTCATTTACTATGCCCAGCTAAAATCTTCATCCCTGGCATTATAGATGACTTATAGAACTAAGGCTCAAATCCCTGTTATAATCGGTTAGCATCAGTGTCACATCATTCTAAACATTTGCATTGCCCTTGAATTAGAAGAATGAAAACCCTGATTCGCACATTTCACATTGCTACTTTAATTGCTCATCTAATTCCTCAGGCTTTCAGATCTTCAGATATTTTATGTTAGGTTTAGGGTTAGTCACTTTTACTATTTCAGGTATTAAGTCTGGTTATTCTTAAAAATCTCTGCATTCTGCATTTCACTATATTCACGCCAATCATATGTAAGACACACATATATGAGTCATATTCATGCTAACTGGGGTTCCTGAGATGGCTCAGAGAGTAAAAGCATCTGCTGTCAAGACTGATGACTTCAGTTCAAACTTCAGAACCCACAGCTTAGAAGGAAAGAACCAGTTCCAGCAAGTTGTCCTCTGCCATCCATATGTACCTTGTGGTACGTTCATACATGAACACACAATGAGTAAATATATACATAAGTAAAATGTAATAAAAATTTTACATTATATTGACCCATCATAGTAAGCGTCATGTACATATTTGAGTTGATATAAGATAAATGTGTATGTACATATGTATCATATTTGCAAAGTAGAACATATTTATCACACAAAGAACCCAACTTTTAGTGCTCAGGAAAACCATATTTATTAGTTTATAAATATTGGCACTGAATAGATAACAGGTGGTAGTGACTATTTTTACTTAATAATTTTGAAATTAAGCATATAAATTTCACAAACCTAAAAATAGATATGTGTCAGCTATTTTGTATTACTCAGTGCACACAGGTTAGAAGAGTTGTTTCCTAGAAAAGATAGTAATCAAAGAATTTGATGAGATAGACAGCAATAATTTCATTACATCTGAGAAGTTTTAGGCCTTGATTTGTGTATGTGAATTCTGAGGGACATCACCAGAACTGCCAGGGAAATACTGGAAGACATTTTTAAGGTTTATTTTCATTTTCTTTTGTTTTCTGTTATGTGTGTTTGTATGCGGGTGTGTGCATGGGAGTGTGGGTGTCCACAGAGGCCAGAAGGGGGCACTGAATACTGTAGAGCCATAGTTAAAGGCGGCCATGAGCTGCTCAACTGGAGTGCTGGGCACTCAACTTAGGTTCTCTGTGAGATCAGCAAGTATGGTGAATTAGGACCAATAAAGGCAAGTCAGTTCTAGGACACCAATCAGTGAAACTGTACAGGTGGATATTTTCACCTTTCTGTAGAACCAGTTCAACTTGATAAGCTCTGCTCCTTGTAAATTCTATTTCTATCCACACACACACCCCCCACCCCCTCACCCCCCACCCACCCCACCCCGGCAACACACACAAGCAAAAGAGTTACACATTACCATTAGGATGTTTTGTTAAACAATTCCATTATCAATTCAGATTTATTATCTTTAGCTACTGTCTGAAAACAAATAAGAGTAGCAGCAGACTGTTTAGTGGGACATGTTTTTATTATTTGTTGTTTGAAATGTAGAAAATAAGTTATCATATACTGCATATCTACGTGAAATCTTAGAAAATATGTTAATGGTGGTTATGTCTGAGTGGTGTACACTGGAATTATTTTATTCAATGCTATCTGAATGCTGATTTTTCTCTACAGTAAACACCTGTAAGAAGAATTTTATAGACCAAGCAAATGACTTATTGTATTATCTGTAGTTTGATTCATAGTGCAGGTTAGTTTTTTGTCAACTTGACACAAATTAAGGGCATTTGGGACAATCAACTAAGAAAATACCTCCATCAGATTAGCCTATTAGCAAGTCAGTGGGAAGATTTTCTTGATTAATGATTGCTGTGCAAGGGCCCAGCACACTGCAGGCAGCGCCCTCCCCGGGCAGGTGGGTCTGGGTGGTGAAAGAAAGAAGATAGCTGAATGTGAGCCTGAGAGGCAAGCCAGTAAGTAGCGCTCCTCCATGACCTTCACTTCAGCTCTCGCCTTGAGAGCCTGCCTTGACTTCCCTTCACGTGGACTGGAGGCTGTAAGTCTAAATAAAGCCTTTCTTCCTCAAGTTGCCCTTGGTCATGGTGTTTATCACAGCAATAGAAACCAAACTAGAACATTCATAACTGTGAGATTTGATTTGATTTTTTTTGTTTTTCGAAACAGGGTTTCTCTGTGGAACAGCTCTGGCTATCCTGGAACTTGCTTTGTAGACCAGGCTGGCCTCGAACTCACAGAGATCCATCTGCCTCTGCCCCCTGAGTTCTGGGATTAAAGCCATTATTTTATTTTATTTACTAATTTTGTTATTATTATTATTATTATTATTATTATTATGTTTTTTGGGGGGGTTAAATGTGAGATTTTAAAACACAACACAAGCTCTTATACACAGAAGGAGAAATTTCAGATATGAAAGATCATTCCTGATTCTGTTCCATTGTTCCTCCCAGTGTTATATACTAAAATGAGTTATAATCAGTAAATCAACCATAAATGATATATAGTTTTGTTATGGCTCCCAAAGGCAACATAAGTTTGAATTAATTTACTGAAATGATGTAGTAGTTTAAAAAATTGTTAAAGGAAACACTATGTTTAAATCATTTATCACTAGTTTGATGACTGTAGTGACTTTTACCAGCCTCTCTGGTATAATTTTCCTTAAAATT
The DNA here is from genome assembly GCA_902168405.1 of Peromyscus aztecus. Lineage (NCBI taxonomy): Eukaryota > Metazoa > Chordata > Mammalia > Rodentia > Cricetidae > Peromyscus > Peromyscus aztecus. The sequence continues at coordinate 49,566 of CABHPQ010175433.1, forward strand.
AAGTGTTTTTGAAAGTGCTCAGTCTTAACCCTGTAGTCTATTAAAGTTGACTAGAAGATGCTTCGACTCAAGAAGTCCTGTGTTTATTTACTGAAAACCTTGCTCTGTGCAAGGCATTGGGTATGAAAATGAAAAAAAAAAAAAAACAACAGTGTTTTCATTCTCATGTTTAGAAATAAAAAAGACTGAAGGGAATAAACGCATACTCTCTAACAAGCAGATGAATCTTATCATCTTGTTACATCCAGCACTCACTGAAAATTAAGAGCGGTATGGCGTGAGAAGCATGGTTCCTGTGAGCACCCGTGGTTGTGTGAGCGACTGACCTTTGGCCTTGAGAGCAAACAGGTGTGGAATTAAAAGTCTCACAACAACCTTGCAGAGTAAGTAGCCACATTTTCCCAGCTGTAGACTCCACGCTCCGTGAGACGTTAAGAGGAGCAGAAGCATGTAAGAGGAAAGGAAACAGAAGCAAATCCGCAATTTTCTGAACCTGTTTAGAGAGTTGGGTATAACGAGAGTAATCAATAAAGAAGCTGGAAAAATAATTTGGAGCTGTTTCTCTGGTGAGCAGTTTGGAAAACAGTGCTGTAGGCAAAGTGGTCCTTGGAGTTCTTAATGCAGGGGCAGAAACTTCAATTAACACGTCAGAGTAATTCCAGAAGTGCGGTGAGTACATTGCAATGAAGTTGGTAAGAGACAAAGAGGAAGCAATTAGAAGAATCTAGAAAAGATGGTGAGGACCTGGTCCAGGACATGTGGAGGTCACGGGAGTGGGAAAGTGAAGAAAAGGGTGGATTTAAGAAACACTGTGTGTGTGTGTGTGTGTGTGTGTGTGTGTGTGTGTGTGTGTGTGTGTGTGTGCAGCGTATGATGGCTCCTAGCTACAACTCCAGTACTAGGAAGTCTGAGGCAGAGGTTCTAGAGTTCAAGGTCAGCCTGAGGTACATGGTGAGGCTGTCTCAAAACCTCCTTTGTGTGTGCTCCTTGAAAAAGAAGTGCAGTGTACATCGCATGGATAGAAGTGTGTAGCTAATTGAATTATGACTTCCTGGATCTTAGTGGGAGGACTCAAAGTTTGTTTTTGAGGTAAAATTTGTGACATTTGAAAATTCGAGATTTGGTAACTTTCACAATAGTATGCAACCATGAACACCAATTCTGGAGTATTTTCATCACTCTAAAAGAAAATCCTGTAAGCAACTGTCAGGTCCAAAGGAAACTCAGGACAAATGGCTAACTGTGGTTCCTCTTTAACTTACCAAAACTTATGTTTTGGTTCCAGGATTCTCCTGTCCCCACCTCTCACCTTCCTGGAGCACTGGGACTATGGAGAAGTGGCACCAGGCTCTCCAGCATCACAAGTACCTCTGTGCCGGCTCCTCTGAGCACTTCTCAACCCTGCCCCTTACCCTAAACCTCTCCAGCCCCTGAGCGAGCTTCCCTTCCCTTCCCCCAGCTTCTGACTCCTATACAACCCTGCCATCCATTCTCTTTATGCTCTTGGCACCTGGTTCTTGCTCTCTTGGCCTCTGCTCTTGGCTCCTGGTCCCCTCTCTTGCTCCTCTCTCTTCTCTTCCTTCCTCCCTCTCGCCCTCTTTCTCCCCTCTTCTGACCATGTTCACTCAGGACTCTTCCAGACGCCTCTGGCTGTTTTCTCCCTCATATCTACAACAAAAACCTTCTCCTCAGCCATACCTAGGAGCGGTCACGTCCTCATTTCCATTAAGCAATCACCCCCATACTATACTCTTCATCATCCCCCCTGACAACCACAAATATACTTCCTATCTCTATGAATTTACCCCTTCACGGTATTTCATATAAAAGAGAGCATATAAGAGGCGACCTTTTGTATTTAGCTTCTTTCACTTTCCGTAATGGTTTTGCTATTCAGCCATGCTGTAATACGCATCTGCCCTTCATCCCTTACATAACAGGACAATATCCCATTGGGTGGATACACCACATTTTGTTTATCCATACATTTATTGATGGATAGTGGTCTTGTTTATACCTTTTGGTTTTTGTGGTAAGTGATACTATGACCATTCACATGCAAATTTTTGTTTGAGCATCAGTTTCTAACTTTTAGGGGAAGATACTAAAATGGTTTTCCATAGTAGCTATACTATTTTGTATACTCACCAGTGACGTACTGAACTTCCATCTCCCCACATGCATGCCAAGTTTATTTTCTCTTAAAAAAGTGACAGCCGCCAGGCAGTGGTGGCTTATGCCTTTAATCCCAGCACTTGGGAAGCAGAGGCAGGCGGATCTCTATGAGTTCAAGGCCAGCCTGGTCTACAGAGTGAGATCCAGGACAGGCACCAAAACTACACAGAGAAACCATGTCTCAAAAAACCAAAAAGTAAAGATAAATAAATAAATAAATAAATAAATAAATAAATAAAGTGAGAGCCAACCCGGGCAGTGTAAAGTGCTAGCTCAGGCCTGTGGGAGCGCTCCTCACGTAAGCCTGGTATCCCAAGCTCAGTCCTCAGGATTCGCATGCGCAGATCTGGATGAAGTCACTAATCTGTGATCTCAGCATTCCCATGGTGAGGTGGGAGGCAGAGACAGGAGAATAATGCAGAAGTGTGCAGCACAGCAGAACAAGAGGGTCCTGCCTTGTAGGCAAGTGCGAGGGGAGAACTCATTCTTGAAGGCTGTCCTCTGACCGCCACACACACCGCACACATGCAATAATAGTTACAAGACATAAAATTTAAAATGTTTTTATTTGTTGTTTTGATTTTGTTTACCAGATGGATGATGACACCAAGCCTCTTTTTGTATGTTCATTGATCATTTATGTATTTATTTTTGAAAAATGAAGACTCAGTTTCGCTCCATTTTTTAAAAATTGGATTACTATTTTGTTACTGAGTTGTGATAATTCTTTATATTTTCTGAATATTAGAACATTATGAACTATGTGACTTGAAACAATTCTTTTCTATATTATAGTTTTCCATCTCATTGCATGGATCTTTTTCTGTCTTTAAAAATTTCTGTTTTTTGTTTGTTAGTTTGTTTGTTTTTGAGACAGGGTTTCTCTGTGCAGCCTTGGCTGCCCTGGAACTCACTCTGTAGACCAGGCTGGCCTTAACTTACAGAGATCCACCTGTCTCTGTCTCCTGAGTGCTGGGATTAAAGGTACGCACCACCACCTCCCAGCAATAAATTATTTCTTAAGTGTAGTATTGGAGTCCAACCCCGTGGCTTTTTGCATGCATACTATACATGCATAAGCTTCACTTCTAGCCCCTTCACTTGATAGATTTTTGAACTATTTTTGCTGAAATATGAAACACAGTTGAGAAAATGAAGGGGATTCAAGACAAGAGGAATCATAGGTCTAGTTTGAGGCAGAATTGAGGGCATGCAGAGGTATTTGGCTCCATGTAGTGTCTGGAGCATGTATTACATTTAGTATTTCTTTGTGTATGTGTGTGTGTGTGTGCATGTGCGTGTGTGTGTGTGTGTGTGTGTGTGTGTGTGTGTGTGTGTGTGTGTG
>CABHPQ010175434.1:0-47471 GCA_902168405.1 Peromyscus aztecus
ACTTCCTCCAACAAGGCCAAACTTCCCATTAGTGCCTCTCCCTTTGGGGGCTATTTTCTTTCAAAGCACTACAGGGAACTTCATTGAACCTATCAGACATGATGGAAAGTTCAGAGACATGACGATATTAATTGGATAAATGCTGAAAAAAATGCCCCAAAGTACAAGATAATAATCCTGTCTTCAAGAATCTTAAATTTCACTCCTGGCATCAAGGACAACACTTACAAAGCAAGAACAAACAGCATAGGACAATGTGTGGTCTTGACCACATCTCTCGGTGAGATTTCATTGTCTTCTAAAAAAATGTTTTGCCACATCTCACATGAAATACATAACTTAACACATGGGAAGCATTCCTGCACTCTCTCTGGCAAGCTTACATTGCTGTTGAGAAGTGACTCCATTTTCCTCTTCCCTCTCCCCTCCCCCATTCTTTTCTATTTTTAGAATGGTTATTCTAAGATTTTATTACCCACTGTGCTTCAGTGGGTTACAGAAACTTCTGTCAACTTGCACTTAGACTCTCTTGCTTACATTTTAATTTAAATGCTATTAGTATGCATTCCTGATATATATGTAAATATATATATTTGTATTTGTCTCTTCAATATCATTAATCTCTTTAAATCAAAAAGGAGGTAAAATGCATAAAATGTCAAACATGCATTCACAAATGATTTTGAAGTTTGTTTATATTTACACTGATATTTTAAAATTTAAAAACAGTGGGGCTAGAGAAATGGTTCAGTTGGCAAAGTGCAAACACGAAGACCTGAGTTGAGATTCCAAGTACCCACATGAGAAACAAAATCCCACGGGGCAGTGGTGGCGCACGCCTTTGATCCCAGCACTGGGGAGGCAGAGACAGGCAGATCTCTGTGAGTTTGAGGCCAGCCTTTTCTACAGAGCGATATCCAGGACTACACAAAATCCCAGTATGATGACAGGCACCTACACAGGAGGATGCCTGGGCTCACTGGCTAGCCTGTCTAGTCAAACTGGCAAGCTGCAAGGTCTGTGAGAGACTGTCTCAAAACACTAGGTAAATAACAACTGAGGAAGACATCCAATGTCAATCTCTGGCTTTCACATGCATGTGCACATGCATGCACCTACATCTGCAAAGCAATATACACATGCATATACCTCTTCATTCCACAGACAGACACACATGCACACACACCCACCCCACCCCCACACAATTTTACTGAGATACAGTTCATAGATCGTCAGTTCACCCATTTGAAGTATATGATCCAGTGTTCTCAGTAGATTCATGGAGTTGCACAGCTATGACTGTGATCAGTTTCACACACTTCCCCATATAAGAAATTCAATAACCATTAGTACCCACTCCCATCTCTCTGTACCACTCCCTGCTACTATTTTACCTGCCCAATACCCTGGGCAGTTATCTACTTTCTATCTCTATGTTTGCTTATTCTAAACACACACACACACACACACACACACACACACACGCACGCATGCACGCACGCACGCACACACACACACACACATACACACACACATGCACATGCACCCGTACATGCGCGCGCACACACACACACACATACACACACACACACACACACAGTATCCCCCCTACCTAACTGATTATATACTCTTTAACTAACATCTGTGAGCTCTCCCAGACCTCCAGATAAACACTACTTGCTGTCATTTTCCTTGAGCTCCCTGTCTGATCCCACAAGTGAGGCCATGCAGTGTTTGCGTTTCTGCTGCTGGCTTATTTTACTTCACATTCTCTCCTATAGGTTCACTCACATCCCAAATCTCAGGAGTTCATTTTCAAGTCTTTCCAGAGTTCTATTTTGAAGGTATTTTATCTACCCATTCATGTGTTGATGGACATAGGTTGATTCCACGTCTTAGCTGTTGAGAATGCTGCTATGATACACACCAGAGTGCAGCTATCACTTTGATTGACTGATTTTTCTCGCCTTTGGATGTATACCAATGGGATGCCAGGTCTTTTTCTGTGACTCTGAAAGCCCTGGGATCTTTCTTCTGTCCCATGTGTCATGAAACTCTATGGCACGCCTTGGTTTCATCTCCCATCCATTCTGCTGGATACCGACGGCGCTCTTTTCAACCTGGAGCATCCCGTATTCAGTCCACAGAGATTTCATCTCTATCAGGATCTTCCCTCTGGCTATCTCTGCATATTCTTGAATTTCTGTTATTCAGAGAGTGAACCTAATAGGTTCAAAGTTTACTTTTCTTATCTTTTTCTCCCTCTTATCTGTGATTTGAATTTAGGATTTGCTTTTGGGGGGGGAGACAGATTCATCTTTGTGCTTCAAATATCCCGTTGCGTATTTAGCTGTGACAGTGTCTACCTTTGTCCCCGCTCTTTGTTCTGTTTCAGCAGGCCCGTATTCCTCCTTCACGGACATGCCATGTCATCCCTCCCTCTTCTTTGTTCACGGACTCATCACCTCTCCCTCTTTAAGTTTGTTGGGGCCACTGATAGTTTCTGCTGTTCTGTCTTATGTCTGATCCTCCAAGTCCCTTTCTTCTGTTACTTTTGGCTTCTGCCTCTCACTTCCTTTCTAGCGGACCTTTGGCCCTCTGACTATGTTTGGAGAGGCACTGAAGACACACGGTGCCCGGCTCACTGGTGTCTAGGCTCCATTGTAGGCTAGCTGGAGGATGAGCCAGCAGTTCATGGGTGGGTGCTGGAACGCCCGTGACCGTGAATCTTTTCACTTTAACTGGTCAGTGATCCCAGAGAGACTATGCAGACATGCTTCATCCTGCTGTGGTCCGGTGTGTATAGATCTCACATTCCCAGGCCCAATATTTCCCTCAGCACCTAGCCCCCAGAGCTAAAGACACAAATATAGGAAGTCTGATTTACCATTTGCAGAGCACAGAGTAGGGACGGTTCACCCAGGAGCAGTGTCGTGGGAAATGTCAAATCGCCCCACTTGGGCAAGGAAGGGACCTGGTGAGAGCGGTTCCCACACTTCTGTTTGCAGTCCCACCTGCTCTCGCCTTCTCAGGTGCCTGACCCGCTAATCCTGGAGCTTTCCCCCATTCTAGGTCAGGCTTGATGTTGGCAATCCTTTTGAAGACACTCGGGGTGCAGCCCTCCCTCTCTACTGAGTCTCCCAAATGCTCTCTGTTCTTCAAAGCGCTGCCAAATCCCATCTCTTTCACTCCCTTTCCTTTTTGTCTGTGCGGATTCATAGCTTAAAGGTATCCTTTTACTCTTCACTCTGACTTGCGTCTCTGCTTCCATGCAAGTTGAGTTTCGATGGTCCACTCTGAGCTTCTGCTTTCTAACCTGGAAAGTGAAGGGAGGGTCTGTGAATCTCACAGTCTGTGAATCCGCAGATGTTAGTAGAAGTTACATTGCGTGGAGTGGACTCGAAGAATTATCCAAATGCACGCAACAGGGAAATTACCCTCCTCTTAAACGGGCCTATGAAGCTGTGTGGAGTTGAAATAAATGGAGAAGAGAGGAGGAAAGCACTCTTTCAGTGGGTGTATGGGAATGGGTAACCCAACCATCTGGGAAGGTGTACCTATTGAGAAGTAACGAGAAACAGAGTGTGTACCCAACCAGGTATCTGTGTTTGTTGCCGAGGGCCGACAAGTGCTGAGACTTAAATCTAACTGCAGTGTAAAACATTACTCCAAATAGCACTTATTTTCATGTAATGACATTTGTACCTTTTTTTCTAGGCAGTGTGTGTGTGTGTGTTTAACTCACTATGTTGTCTAGGCTGACTTGAACTCTCAAACCTTGTGCCTCTGCTTCCCACATTCTGGGATTCCAAGAATATTAGCTTTGTACCTCTCATATTTCTCTTCAAAGTGAACTGTTGCGGGGGGGGGGGGGGGGAGAGACACTCAGTTATTTCCTTTCTACAGAAAAGACCTTTAAAACATGGTGATCTTTGCTATGAGGAATATTGATGGGATTTTCAGGTGTAGTTTTGATGTCTGTTTTTGTACGCTCTTATTTCTCTTTAGGTTTTATTATTGTACGCATATAACTTGAAGCCTCTGAAGATTTCCGATATTAAAGTGCCCACCGGCAACAGCGTGTGTGTTGGCACCTCCTGGTTTCCACTGAACAGGCAAGTGGGCAACCTTCTCAGGAAGGTGGGGATGATGATGGGTAAGCTGGATTCCACTGGACAGGCAAGTAGACACCCTTCTCAGGAAGCCAGCTGAGGATGATGATGGATAACCATTAGTCTGAATTGTAAAAAAAGAAAGGAGTTCCCAGAAGACAGAGCGAGAAAGCTTGGGGTCTGTGGAAGAGGCTCAGCCTCAGCTGGGTAGTGCTTTGCTGCCAATACAGGTGAGGATAGCCACAGGGACTTAGGGCCTAGGACATTTGTATTGTGATTTTTGTAAAGTCTCCGATTTGAGGGTTCGCGAGGGATACCAAGATGGATTACTATCCTTTGAAGCAAGAGATTCTTCAGGGAGTTATACACTCCAGTGAAAGAGAGCATGGTGGGGGCTCTGAGGAGTATCGAGGCCCATGTGGGATTCCTTCTTAGAGATTTCAGAGACACAGAAGTTCTGTCATGCGGTTGATGAGGAGTCCATAGTATGTGCTTGCCTTTTCTACAGAAATGACACGTGGTCAGAAAGGGAAAGGGCAAAGGTTTGCCCATCCAGTTAATGTATGTCCATCACACAGATGTGGCCCGTGTGCCTCCTGGTTGCTCTGACTGCTTGGTAAACCTCCTTTGGTGAACAGAGGTTTACAGACTCAAAGGCAAACCCTCTTGGTACCTGCCATTTTGCTGTCCAATATGTGTTCATAATAAAAACTTTGAAGAAGCTAGGAACATATGTCAACATAATAAAGGCTGTATTCTACAAACTTCCAGCCAATACTATACTAAATGGAAAAAAACACTCAATGCATTCCCACTAAAATCAACAAGACAAGGATGCACATTGCTCTCTGAACTCCAGCAATCAGACAAGAGAAGGAGACAAAAGGGATGCAAATAGGAAAATAAGTCAAATTACCCCCCTTCCCCCTGTCTGCAGACACTGATCTTGTGCAGAGGAGACCCTGAAGACCTCAGGAGAACCTTGGAACTGATAAGCACTTAGGAAAGATCAATGCTGGAGGTTGTCACCATACCGGATGTCATTCATACCGTAGAGCCGTGATGGCAACAGCGTGGTACTGGCAAAGACAGACAGTGAGTCAGTGGAGTGGAAGAGAGGACCCAGAATTAAGCCAAGGCAGCTACAGTCACCCGAGTTTTGGCAGAGATGCCAAAAACATGTATTAGAGAGAAAAGGCAGCCCTCAACAAATAGTGTGGGGAAAATCTGATACTTCAGGAAGAAGAGTGAAACTAGGCCCACACCTCTCATCCTGTCTAAAAAATTCAAACCTGATGAACTCCAAAGCTGTTACAGGAAGCCTGGAGGAGCGCTTCTGTGGGTAGGCAGCAGCAAGGGCGTTCTGAAAAAGACTCTAGTCACTCAGGGAACAACATCAAAAACTGGGAAGTGACATCGTGCGAAATGAAAAAGCTTTTCCATAGCAACTGGAGACCGACACCAGAGTGAAGAGACAGTCACCAGGCAGAGAAACTCTTCCACGGCTGTGTGCCGGACAGAGAATTAGGATCTAGGACTAACTCAAGAAACTAAATATCCCCCAAGCAATCCAGTTAATTTAGGTTTAAAAATGGCGGGGATGGAGTGGGAATGTTTCTCTACGGAGCTGCAAATTAAATCCAAACTCCATCTCCTCTGTCCCCAAGCATGTTTCACATTATCCCCCAAATTAGACCCTTCAGCCAGGCTTCTCCTCCCTTTCCACCAATCTGGAAGTATCTTTAATTTTGTTGTTGTCGTTGTTAAATTGTGTCTACTTATTTCCCATTTTCCTATCTTTTTACCAAATTCTTTGGTTTCGGTTTAAGAGAAAGGCTTTAACTGAGCTAGTTCACTGTCAACCCAGTCGCCCACTGCCCTGGTGCCTTCAGCCTCCACTTCTCTCCTTTTAAGCGGGGAGTGATGGCCTCTCCTTGACTAGCTTTCTGGTGGTTGTTAGCCTCAAGCCTGATGACAGATGAACAGACCCTGGGACGTTGTTGACAGCACGGGTGTGTGCCGGCACTGGCTCTCTGCCCCACCAGGCATCTGGTCAGAGCGGTGTGGATGGAGACCCACCCTGCCTGCCCGTGTCCCCAGAGAGTTCTTGTTCTCGCTCCGTGGTTTTCAGATCTCAGGATTTCTTGGCCTTCTCATGAAAGAGAATAAAACAAGAGCTGTCTCAAGAGCTGGCAGACCTCCAATTATTTAGTCAGTTATTCCTCCTGCCCTTTTCTTTCTTCCCCTTTAAACCAAAATGGTAGGAAACCTAAGCACAGGTTGTATACCAGCATACAAAGCAACAAAATCAGGGCATTTTGCATTTACCTTGTAAATCCTGAAACGCTCCAGGTGTTTAATTTTTCTTTTCCAGAACCACAAGATGAACATAAAGACAAAACCTGCAGAGTAGAAAGGCACCAATGAGAGACTTCTTTTAAAATTCGAATGAAATTTAATTTAATTTACAATTAAAATTCTTTCAAAATTGCCACGGTTCTGATCAGCAGTGAACCACTCCGACAGAGACAAGCCCTTATCACTGAGCTGATCTCAGGGGGTGGTCCCTATCCTGGCCCGGGACAGTTTGTCTCATTCAGGGTGGGTTGTGTGCTGTTGAGTGTCCCCACTTGCTCACTCACTGAAGACAAAGTGAGAGTTTCTGCAGGAGAGAAAATAGACAGAGAGAACTTACCTCTCCTCCTTCACCTCCTCATCTCCTACTTAAGTTCTCCCGGGGAAAGACACGTTTTCATTGTTTTTCTTACAGCCACAGAGAAAAATTCTGTGTTCTCAGAAATCTGCAAGTAAAAGCTCTGATTAGTTCTAAGTGGCCGTTACACCTCTGTGACCAGGATCAAGTTCTCCGACCACTCTCCCCGGACGTCATCATCTTTCATCTTAATCTGTGTTTCTGCTTCCAACTGGGTCCCATCCTCCAGGCCTTGGCAGACTAGAAGAGTGCTCAGCCATTAGGGAGAACAGGGCCTTGGGGAGCTCGCTTAGCCCAGACAGGATGGTGGATGCTTGCCTGTGGGCTCAAGGCAGGAAGTCCAAGGACTGGACATTAGCCTTAGGGGCAGAGAGGTGAGGAGTAAGAGAGAGTAAAGCAAGGGCTGCCTGGGGAAAGAAGAGGGGCGAGCTGTTGGGCAGGTGCAGTCAGGAGGACTGACCCTGACGTAGCCCTTCAGCATCACCTAATGTTGCTCCTTTTCTTTTTAAGCAAGGTGAAAACCTAGGGAGACGTCAGGCCCTCATAGCTGAGCAACAGGATGGGACTGTGCAAAACCCAGCTTACTTTGCTGGGTACTGAATCACTCTTAAGAGAGTGATTTGTTCTGAGCATTTACTCTGAAGAAGGGCATTGCAGTCTCTGGGTTCTGGATGATCAGGAACAACCTACAACCCATTGTCAAGGGCTAGTTTATTCTTATTACGACCTCAAGTATTGTAATAGAAAGCTATGCATTCATTTGAGGAGCTGAGAATCAAGTACAAGGCTTTGTACATGCCAGGCAGGCACTGTACTACAGAGATGTACCCTCAGCCCTATGTGGCTGTTGAAAAGACACGAGAATTCTTTCTCTGGGTATTCGAATGAAGAATGGGGTTTAGGATACTCTCTTTCCTTTATGTGCTATTTTATACTTAAACACGTGCAGTTACGTTGTTTTCTCCTTACAAATGCCCTGTGAATTCCATAAAGTGGATTTTATTAGTCCAGTCTTGCCATAGAGGAATTTCAGGGTAAGGTGCTAACTGACTTGCTGGAGGGTCTGGGTGTTATGATTTATTACGCAGAGGGGAGGGGATAGGAAACATGCTGGGCAGATGCAGTGGCGGGCTGAACAGATGCATGCCATGCAGGCTGGGTGGCGGTGGTGGAGGCCAGTACTACACAACCCAGATGCTGTATCCATGTGGAGAGTTTATTATAATAGAGAGATAAAGAGGCAGAGAGACAGAAAGAGGGAGACAGAGGGGGTCGTGCACACCTCGTGGGAAGAAAAGCAGAGGGAGAGAGAGAAAGGGGCGGAGTTTTTCCTGAAGAAGAGGCTTCCACCTCAGGATGTCAGACAGCAAAGTGGCCCCAAGGGGCAGGATCAGAATATTAACACTAGGGATAGAAGAAGAATTAAGACATTGGTCAGGTTCCCTGTGAAGGAGCCAAGTATGACTCACCAAGTCCCAGCTCCACTCTCTTTCCAGTACAAAAGACAGCTTTCCCAGCATGATTGATAGTACTCACTTCTTACTGGGCAAGTTATCCAAACAAACTTTATGACAAATCTTTATGTTTTAATTGTTACCCTTTGACAGAAAAATGGAATGCAGAATGCATACTATAAATGAAAATATATGGTGTATCTCTCGTGTGTGTGTGTGTGTGTGTGTGTGTGTGTGTGTGTACTATAATGATGAAATCAAATTGTACTCCACGTCACAAGTGGAGACACTGTGGAAGACTGGATGGTTGAAGTCTTTGTGTAGACTCTTCTGCCATTCTGCTCTTTGGATCATCTCATTTTGTATAACTTCCTTGCCCCTCCTTCCCCGTTGGAGACACACAGCCACACACACACAGCCACACACACAGAGCCACACACACATTCTGTTCCTGTAGGCTGGAGTCTCTCAGAGCCCTGCAGGTGGTCTTCCTTGCCTCTTCCAACTACAAGCCTCTGATGCCCACTCCGCCTTCTGCCTCTGCCCTCAGAGCGGCTGCTCCTCACTGACCGGAAGTCCTCCAAGTCGTCCTTTTGTAGCATCGTCACAGGTGCCCCGCCTGCCTCCCCCCACAACACACAGACACACATACACAGACACACATCGACACACATGGACACACACGGAGACACATACAGACAGACACACATTGATACACACATCGACACACAGACACATACATATCGACACACAGAGACACACAGAGACACACACAGACATAGACACACACAGATACACAAACACACACAGGCACAGACACACATTGACACACACACATACACATAGACACACACAGACACACAAACACACACAGACACAGACACACATTGACACACACAGACACATACACATAGACGTACACACAGACACACACACACACACACACACACACACCCCTCTGGAGTGTACATTCATTGACTGGCCTTTCAAGTGCTCACTGACTTGTCCAGCTTTTACCTTGAGTCAGCTGGACAGCCATAATACGCCATTAAGATCTACATAAGAGTGAATCTTCTGTTGACGGACTGGAGTTTCCTTGCTCATATCAATATTTATTTTCATATTCAGAATAATTCAGATGGGTGTCTCTCTGTCACTGTTCCCTTACCCTGTTGTATGTACACCAACGCGAGTGTATTCGTAGACACAAACATCGTGAGTACGTTTCTTTGCTTGTGTTTGTTGAATGAAGGAACGATTGAATAGATGCTATTTGGGGAGTTCAGACACTTAACTTTTAAATAAATAAAGGCTGAATTCATAAATCTTATTGATTCTGAAACCAATACCCCTCTTGACTTTTCAAATAAAATGTACACATATATATGTGTGTGTGTTTGTTATTTTTAGAGTCATTGCAATTCACGAGAAACTATCTAATCTTGCGCAAATAGCTGAGCTATCATTACCGTCGGTTCCCGAAATTCCTTCAGAGGAAAATATATATGAATCAGTAGACCCTGAGGATAAATCAGCTGATACAGACATGGAAGTAAGTACATTGCTAAATGACGGCAAAACGAACTTGCAATTGTAGGGTGGATCTCATGACACACCACTATTTAAGTTACCGTTTACTTTGTCAGAGCGGGACTACACAGCTTCATGACTCTCTGACCTTCAATTTTCTTTATTTATGCTACCAGATATGGCCAACTCTTGTGTATGCATGAGTATCACGTGCACCTGTGTGTGTGGGAATATATACATGCATGTGGTGCATGTGGGAGCCACAGGTTACTCTCAACTACCATTCTTCAAGATGCCGTTCACCTTGTTTCTCACGCAAAGTATTTCACTGAACCTGGGGCTCACCAATTAGGCTAGACTGGCTGGCCAGTGAGCCCCATGGGTCGTCCTGTTCCTGCCTCCCACGCGCTGGGATTATGAGCATGGACCACCAGGCTTGGCTCTTACATTTTTATTTTTACCATGAGTTCTGGGGCTCAAACTCAGGTCCCCATGGTTCTAAGGCGAATACTTTACCAACCACGCTATTTCCTCAGCTCTGGCCCAGCGTACATCCTATGAGGGAGGAAAGGGGGCAGACCACACCTCTGTCCCTCATGTTTTCACCATGGCATGCACACTAACATTTTGTTGGTCACATAAGCCTCATGCTGTGGGTGCCAATGATCTCATGACCAGCTTGGCAGTAGGAGATCCAGAACATTACTGAAATGGTACAAGTGGCAGGCAGTCAGGAGTCATTTTTGTTTTCTTGTGTCAATTTTAGATGCGATCGATTTTCTGTTTGGATATTTTATGGTTTGGCAAATTTATTACCCCCTTCTTCCCAGCCTCTGCTGTCTCCTCTGCTTCTGAATTCTGCCACATCACTACACGTATCAGAAACCGTACCTAGTGTTTATATTTTTATAGCCCTATAAAAAGTGCTAACCGTTAGGGACAGGAAGACCTCTGGTTACATTCTTTGCTTGTATGTTTGGTTTCTTGTGACTAATTTTTTTTTCATCGCTGTTTCCCACTTATTAGATCTGGATTTTCGGGTGTTCACCCATACGTTTTTTGACTCAAGAGCTCAGACTGATCACATAGTGTCTTCGTTTCATTTTCTTCCTGGGCTCCCCCAGCCTCCAGCTGTCCTTTCAACCAGGCTGTTCTTGCCTGCTGGTGTGGCTGGTTCTGGCTCTCTCCTGCTGCCCTTCTGGTGGAGGCTGGATCAGTCTGGGCCACAGCCTTGTTTTTCTTCTCTGAAAGCTTCCAGCGTCTTTTCTTTAGTTTTAGTCTAGGAGATCTTTTGTTTTCTGAAGTCATTTGGCCAGGCGAATGTGTAACTGGTTACCAATAATAAAACATCTTTAATTCTTAAAGAATAACATTTATACGGCTCTTCATTTTTCTATTTAACTCATCTATCCACTTTTCATAGGTGAGTGAGCAAGAACTAGCAACTTTTCTGGTTTTCAGAGAATATTTGTTGGCATTTTCAGTCTTAATTTACTAGCAAAATGACTAAATGAGTTTTCTATTATTATGCAAGTTAGCAGCCCATATGTAAGAGAGCCTATCAGCGGAGTTCAGACAGCCTTTGTAAAAGGCCACTCTTCCAGCATGTAAGTCCTCTGCACTCTCTGCCAGGATTTATAAAGAGCAGATGTCTTAGAGTTCTAGTTGTGCATCCTTTTCAAAGGCCTCAGATGTTACCACACTCACGTGACTTCATCCTTTTCAGTGGCCTCAGATGTCACCATGCTCACTGTGCTTACTGATAAACTGAGTGTGGCATTAAATCTCGCAGTAGGTCAGAGAGCCCTCACTATCTCAAACTCAGGAGATTTTAGAGAGATACAGATTATACACTTCTCGCACAAAGATCACGTGGCTCTCTCATGTCTGCTTTCAAGAAGAACTCCGGCCCTCTTGACTCATGCTCATCGTTTGTAGTGCACTTATAATCAGTTCTTTAGTCACAAACTCATCAGAGTGCTGTCTTTGAGACACGGTCTAGAATAGTCTTTGTTTGAATTATTCCTAGTATATTTCTCCATAGTTACTATGTGGAAAATCATTTCCTTACAAATCTGCCTGTCTTTTTAGCTTTGATTGTCTCAGGCAGGAAAACGTCTACAATAAGAGTAAGGATGCTAGACTGTGTTCTGCCAACTCTGTTTTACACCTCAGTCAGACGCTTAATCCTTTTCTAGAACTAATTTTCTTTTCGTCTTTAAAATAAATAATCCTTTTACACAAAGACAGGCTGTTTGGATGGAACCAGGGTTTCCAGGGTGACCCTGGTCAACGTAGGTGTAAAATTCATCCTAAGAAGACAAATGTCCAGGTCAGGGGGTTGACTGTGAACACAAACAAATCAAGAATAAATAGGGACGTGGGAGTGGACAGAGGAATCCAGAGGACCTGTGTTTCCTAAGTGAAGGCCCATAACTTGCTCTCACATTCTGATTGGTGTATTGAGGTCAACCACAGAGGAGCCAATCCTCTTCAATCTAGATATCCTTGTGGTGGTATTGTGTTCCCCCAAATATTGTGCACCCTAATAAACTTATCTGGGGTCAGAGACAGAACAGTCACTAGATACAAAGGCTAGAAAATGGTGGCACTCATGCCTTTAATCCTAGCATTCCAGAGGTAGAAATCCCTCTGGATCTCTGTGAGTTCAAGGCTACATTGGAAACAGCCAGGCATGGTGACACACGCCTTTAATCCCAAGAAGTGAGCCTTTAATCCCAGGGAGTGATGGCAAAAACAGAAAGATATATAAGGCGTGAAGACCAGAAACTAGGAGCATTTGATTGGTTAAGCATTTGGCTGGTTAAGCTTTCAGGCTTCTAGCAGCACAGTTCAGCTGAGAGGCATTCTGGAGGAGGATGAGGCTTCCAGTCAGAGGAAACAAGACCAGCTGAGGAACTGATGAGGTGAGATGGCTGTGGCTTGTTCTGATTCTCTGATCTTCCAGTATTCACCCCAATAACTGGCCTCAGGTTTGTTTTTATTAATAAGAACTTTTAAGATTCCTGCTGCATATCCCCCTCTGTATTTTTAAATTTGTTTCCCTCACTTAGTGTTTCCTTAGCATTAAAGTATGTTTTGGGCATGTTCCAGTTCCTGTTGTCTCTGTATGTGAAAGGACATCACCAAATAGAAGGAATTGTGTTTGCTTGGAATTGAAGTGGTGAGAGAATTAGCTCACAGCTTTTATAAGAAATGGAAGTAACATAGTTTTCTTTTTTGCACACAATATTAAACAGCACTTTAAGAGAAGCTAGATTCTGGTTCATATCAAATCTCATTGACTAAATTCGTTGTCATGGCAAGTCTCACTTCCAGCTAATTAGAAGCTAACTAGGACCCTTGAAGAGATCAATTCTGGTCTGGAATTGAACAGGAATTCATGACTTCTATAATGTGATATTTCTATTATATATTACATATTGTTGGTGGGTTATTGAACATAAGGATATAAATCATGTGCCTTTGGTTGCTATGTGGGGTGTGGGTTTTGTTCATTTCTACTCCCTTCCTTTGTTTTTTTTGAAGTCCTTCCTATTTTCTTTTTTTGTTTACTTTTCCAGAGTCCCTCAGGTCCAGAATAAGCCAGGGATTTTGGAACACAGATGTTAATTTAAAATAGATTAGGGAGGCTGCCCAGCAGGTGTTCAGATCACTTCTAACAGGAGCAGTGGCTCAGAAGACTGGTTTCTATTGCTCCACCACTTACAGCAAGCAGAACTGGCATATTACCACATAAGAATAGACTCAGTGATAGCTTAATTGGTAGAATGCTTGCCTAGCATGCATGAAGCCCTGGGTTCATTCTCCAGCACACCATAAAACTGGATGCAGTGGCCCATGCCTATAATTTTGGCACTTGGGAAGCACAGGTAAGAGGATCAAGGGTTCAAAGTTATCCTCCTCACTTACATAGTGAGTTAAGGATAGCCTGATCTAAGTTAAGGATAGCCCCTGTCTCCACAAAACAAATCAACAAACAAAGGACCAAAAAATAGAAAAGATGTTTGCAAGCCAGGCTGATTTTTAAGGTGTAAACACCTTATTTGGAATGAGAATATGTTGATCCAAGAAGCCCACTATATGTTTGCCAAAATGCATAAGGTTACTTCAGCAAATATTTATGGAATGCCTGAACAGTATAAATGGATTAAAATTAGCATAATATTAACAGTTCCAAATATAGAAGTACTGTGCTACAAAAGCCTGAAGAAAAAAATACCCTCTGGTTTTAGCATTCTCTGTTCTTTCTGAGAAACCATTATTGGCAAACATTTAGGGAACAGCGAGACATATGTGTCAGAGCACTGTGGGAGAGTGTAGGTGAATCTGGAGGGCAGGGTGGAGGTAAGAGCTTCTCCTCTGACCTCACTACACAGTGCTGGAGGAGGTTGTCTCCCCTTCCCCTTCTCTGGACTGAGAGCTCCTCAATCAAGTGTCTTGTTCATCTCTGATTCCTGCTTCTCTGTGTGGCCTGTAGGGGGCAGCCCACAGATGACTGAGTAAATGGTGAATGGACTTGGCTACCTAGGAAAGGGCTGAGGGGAAGTCAAATTGGGTTTGGGGGAACTGGAGAAGGCTGAACTCCGCTTGAACAGGCATCTTACCCTACAATGTGATCATCATGGTGTCGAGAACAGAGGGAGCATGATTTGAAGGCAGGAAGCATTTCTCTCAGTGTGGGTCAAAGATGATGAGGATTCCCGCTAAGTGTGAAAATTGGCTTTAGTATGTCGGAGTTGCTCAGAGGTCCATGAGTCTCGTAGAATTCATGGGGGTTTCTCTGAAGGGAAAAGGCCAAAGCCTGGCTAGCAGCATGCTCCCCACCACTTTCTGTCTAGGAATGCTGAGCTTAGCGCTTTCCCACCTCTGTGGCAGCAAGGTTATGCGAGGGACCCAAAGCTCCGGCTTCAACACCGACCAGTCCCACAGAGTGTGTATGTGGTTTGCCTCACAGCCAGAGCAACACAGCGTCACTAAGGCAAAATCCCTTTTCGATAGATGTTGAGAAAGGCACTAGAAGGCATCTGTCAGGGAACACCGCTCCATTCATCTGTCACTGAGATGATGATGGCACAGACGAAGCCATTTTGCTTGATGGCTCTTGATGAAACCATGGCGGTAACCCATCGTGACTGTTACCGAAACCCTTTATATAGAGAAAACATACTTTTAACAACTCAAGAACCCAGCGAGAAGTTCAAGTATATAAATAAAGTAGAGCAGTGCAGGCAGGGAAGTGTGCTCCCCTCTGTATGGAAATGTGGGTCAGAACCTAGAGGGCCATCGGGTGTAGTGGTTAGTGCTGGGCCTCCTGCCCTCCCTCCATCTTTGTTAGCCTTGTGAAGCTCAAATGGTGTGAAGAGCCTCCTTGCCGACCGTTCTTCCCCTCGCTGTTTCCCAAGCCAGCTCACCTTTCAACAGCGGTCAGAATTACATTTTCTTTTCTTTCTTTCTTTTTTTTAAGACAGGGTTTCTCTGTGCAGTTTTGGTGCCTGTCCTAGATCTCACTCTGTAGACCAGGCTGGCCTCAAACTCACAGAGATCCGCCTGGCTCTGCCTCCCACGTGCTGGGATCAAAGGTGTGCGCCCCCACTGCCCGGTCAGAATTATATTTTTAATGCAATCTGTATCCTTATTTGCCCAGTCTCTTCCTAACTATTTTCCCAGTTTAAACTCAAATCCCTTGCTTTTATGTGAGCTGTTTGTGATAAACAGCCTGATTGTCAACTCTCACACTACCACACTTGCTACAGAGAAGACCACACCAGATCCCCAAGATCCTTGAATGCCCATCATTGTGGCTCATGTACCCCACCTCACCCCTGCCTTTGCATCCATTCTCAACCAGTTCAAATCCTTCTTCTCCTTTTTCCTTGTTTATTTTTATTTTTGTATCCTTTCATGATTTCATTGTATCTTAATCATATACAATTAAACATTAATATAATGGTCACATAATAAGTATGATGTCCTTACATCGTCTCTCCCCCATTATTCTATCACTTTTCTCCTCTCCCTGGACTCCTCCTCCTCCTCCATTAGGCCCCTCCCACTTCCATGGAGTTTTTTTGTTTGCGGCTCTCTATATTTAATTAGGATTGTCTGCATGAACATGGGAGGGGGTATTTGGTGAAAGTCCTGTGAGAAAGTGACTGTGAGGACTCAGGGTTAGTGGGACATCCGCATCACCGCTTCCAAGGCTCCAAGAACATTAAGGAAGAGGGGGCAGGAACAAAGTAAGGGCTGGGGGAGAGAGCGAGGGATGGGAAAAGCTGTCTTCTTAACATGACACAGCTGTTACACCCACGGACTCCCAACAGCAGTGGCTACCTGCACAAGACCTTTATGAGAAAGGTCCAATAACATTCCATCATGGAGCGGGGAGGGACTTAGGATTCCCCTCCCCTCTCTGAAGAGATAAAGGAATTCCTGGTTCCTGGGGGAGGGGACCGAATTCCTCAGTGGTATAGACACTGGTAGATGGCCCTTCCACTCTCTCAGGGCACAGGTCACATGAGCTCTGTTCTAGTAACTCCTTATTCGTTACACTAAGAATCACTCTCCACCCCTATGATCTTACCACATGTCATAACTACATGTGTTCTGATCAGATGCCATTTAATTTTATTGTGCATCTATTTTTTCCACTAAAATTCCTTCTGTTTCTTTCACCTTTGTATCCCACAGCACCCAGCAGAATGTCTTGAATATATTTGTTAAGTTTAAGAATTAGCTGTAGTTTTCCTTTCTTAATTTTTTAACTCTAATTGGATCATTTTTGTATATATGTATTTATTAAAACTATTAAAGCTTCATTTGGAATTCCAAGGTCTATTACCATTTGATTTTTATTTTAAGGTTTTAACCATCATTGCTCAGTTATGATTTAAAAACTAATGTATTTTTATCATTTTACTATTTGAGTGCCAGTGCATATGTATATTAATGCTATCATCCAAACAAATTGTTACTTCCTCCAGGGCTAGATGCTGGCAACATTTTGAGGTGGGTAGAGCTTAGCTCTGACAATTATTTTTTTTAAAATTTAATTATTTATGTGTGTAAGTGTTTTTCATGCACTCACGTCTACACACCATATGCATGCCCACCTAGTTAGTATCTATGGGAATCAGAAAAGGGTATCAGATCCCCTGGCACTGGAGCCTCAGGTGCTTCTGAGCCACCAGGTGGGTGCTGGGAACCGAACCCAGGTCATCTGGAAGAGCAAGTGCTTCACCACTGAGGCACCTCCCCAGCCCCATCTCTCCATCTTGCAGTCCTGATCCCTTCCATTGTAAAGAAAGGAAAAGAACACTTGCTCATGTAGAATGGGCTTGGAGGGAAAAGGCAGAGACGTATCCCATGCATAGTAAGCCTGTGTGCTGCCGAGGACCAGACACAGCACAGTGAGCCTGATAGGAACAGAAGGGAAGAGCCAAATCTGCACTCAGCCCCACAGGGGACACAAACACTCTCTCATCCCTGCCTCTTCCTCTCCCTCAGCTTCACATCTCTAACCCAGTGGCTGCCTTCTCCAACTCCACATCTTACCTCACAGCTCATGTGGCTACTACTGGCTCTGACAAGTGTTGAGTTTTCTCCATGAAGCTGCCATGATAGGGGAGTCTGGTTGTGCCAGCCATACTTGTGAGGAGGTCATTTGAGGTCAGGTGTCCGCACATAAAGACAACTGTGTCCCTGCAGTCAGGCCACGCAAGGCCATCAGCAGATGATGTCCATACGCTATGGCCTCTTTCCGTTGACTTCTCTCAATACCCTTTCTCTTTTGTCCCCAACTGCCTCCCATTCTTTTCCACTTAAACTCCAACTCGCCAGCCCCTGAGACCCGACCCGAATCACTTCTTCCTGAGGATTTCTCCTCAGTGGAAAGTCATTTCCCCAAACCTTACTTTGGTGTAAACTATTATACTTATCGTTCCTCTGCAGACTATGCATCTTAATAGTAGATGTCTGGGGGAAAAGGACCCTATAGCAACAGACATTCATGATGAAACACAGGTCTTATTTTACAGCTTCCTGGTATGCTTTCCAGTAACCTAGATGAGTTGAGCCATTGACTTCTTATTCTCTCTTTCACAGCTTGGAGATAGGGGATGAGTGACATAAAATAAGACAAAATAGTTAGTAATCAATATGGCCAACTTTCCCAATGACACCAGAATCACCCTGTTCTGTTTTTCTTTCTAGAACATGATCCTCGAATGCTGCTCTGAAATAATGGCTCTGTTTTCCACCGACAGAGACCCCACTCCACTGACTGAGGTATGTGCCTCTTCCCTGAGACTGTCTGGGATTGTTCACGGATATTCCTTTTGCTGTGTTAACAGAGAAACAGCATGTGTCCAACCACAAATACAGAGGACTCCACTTCCTTAATTCATGTGAAAAAGTATTTGTAATAGCTTATTACTTTGGTTAAATGCATTCTTTGCTAGAAAACTTCAGCTGGTGCAGAAAAATTATAAAAAGAATTTAAAAGAAATCACTTCATAGCCACCATGCCATGAAAATCCCCTGTTAGCATGTGGAGGACATCTAGAATTTTTTCCATGTATACACAAATTTTGAATTTTTATATCAATGGAATCAACTTTATATGCATCATGAAACTTGCTATTTCATTGACCAATGTGGTAGTTAGAAAGAAAATGGCCCTCATAGGCCATGGGGAGTGGCACTCTTAGGAGGTGTGGCCTGTTGGAGTAGATGTGGCTTTGATGGAGGAAGTGATCACTGGGGGTGGGCTTTGAGGTCTCTTATATTCAAGCCACGCCCAGTGTGGCAGTCACTTCCTGCTGCCTGTGGATCCAGATGTAGAACTCTCAGCTCCTTCTCCAGCACCATATCTACCTCTGTGCCACCATGCTTCCTGTCATGATGATAATGGATGAAACCTCTGAACTGTGAGCCAGCCTGAATGAAGTGTTTTCCTTTATAAGAGTTGCCATGGTCATGGTGTCTCTTCACAGCAATAGAAACCCTAACTAAGACAACCAATAATGTCACAGAGAATTTTTGTATATGAAAACTCTACTTTGTCATATTTAGTGCCTTAGAACAGTCTCATACATTTGCTCACCAAGCACTGTTTACCTAGCCAAATACTTATTACTTATGATGGATCTTGGGGTATGTGTGTGTATACATATGTGCATATATAAATAAACATACTATAAAACTTATACTTTTAGCCATTAGATGTACTGGATGGCTGTTAAGTTTGGATGTCGTGCACCTATTTATTACCTTCACCTACCTCCCAAACTGCTTCACTACTCCAAGCAGCAACTCTACTCATGAATTATTAACCCCCTAGTTCTCATCACCATCCTCCCCAACTCCTGGTGACCTCTATTCTACTCTCAATGTCCCGGTTTGCCCACTCCAGGTGCATCATATAACTGGAATTGTGTCATACCTGCCTCTTTGTGTGTGGCTTACTCAATTGAGTATAACACCCTAAAGTTATTCTCAGTGTAGCACCTATCAGTATTTCATTCCTTTTGTTTTATCTTATTTGCGTTGTGTCTGTATACCATATGTGTTTACCCATTCATCTGATGGCAGGCTTTGGTTTTGTGTTACATGGGTGTGTGTGTTTGAGTCCTGGCTTCAGTGGGTGGGGTTATATGCTTAGGAGCGGAGTGACTTAATCACATGGTAATTCTTGCTAAACTACTTCAGGAGCTCCCAAACTGTTTGTTTCCTCGGCAGCTATGTAACTTTAGACATGCGCAAACAATAATCAGGGTTCCAATTTCTCTACATTCTCATTGGCACATGTCACTTTCCCTCTATTTTTTTCTCAGTAGCCATCCTGAGGGGTACAAAGTGGTATCTGGTTATGTGATGTGCATTTCTTTAATGGCGACTGATGTTGGACATTTTCTCAGGTATCTGTCGGCCATCTGCATATCTTCTCCAGGGAAATTGCTCTCCAATCCACTGCCCATTTGTGAATTGGTCTGTTCGCTTTAACAGATGATGGTAAATGGTCCTCTGGAAATGACACAGGTTTTCTCTCCTGTGAGTCATTGACGAGATGACCAGTTTGCCAAAACTCTCATCTATATGAGTAGGCACTCCTTTACCTCACCCTGCTCCAGATGGTTGCCTTACAAGTGAAAAATAGTATGCCATTATTTTATATTTATTATTAATAAGGCCAAAGATATTTCATATGTTTGCTGGCAACTTCTGTGTTTCACTTGTGAAATAGTGGCCACTGGTGGAAGTCATCATCAGATATTTACAGCCAACTGTCGTCTGTCTGTCAGGAAATCTTGTTTTAGCATTGGAGTGTGAGCTGTCTCAGCTAGTTGCCTTTTACTAGAGGGAATAGACAGTATTTATGACCATCATCACCACCACTAGCAGCAGCAGCAGGAAGATAATTTTGCATTTTTTTAATTGCTAAAAACTAAAAACAACAACAACAACAAACCACATTGAGCAATATATTAGAATAGTGAGTGTCCAACTGTAGCCTGTGAATAAATCTCGACTGGCAGTTTTAAATAACGATTTATTGGAAATTCATGCCTTTTCATGTAGTTGTGATCTACAGGTACTTCCCAGATATACCTTCAGAGTGGGCATTGAACACTGTATGTCCTCCAAAGCCCTTTTTTTCCCTTTCCCGATGATGTGTGCTGGTTTCTCTGATAGGGTCATCAGGCTTATTAGGTCATGGTTTATTCGGGTTGGTCGGGAAGATGTCTGTAGAGGTGATACTTGAAGAGCCATGGGTACACTGTACTGTGCCTTTCAAAAGATCCTTAGCTTTGGGGAGAGGAATTGATGCAGCTGTTCCCAAGGAAAAATACAAACAATCTATGTTTGTATTTCCACAGTGCTTTGTAAAATAAAATTTAATTCCCTTCAGGTTTGAACTCCTGAATATAGGTTTTTTTCCCTTAAAAAATCCACTTAAAAATGTGTCCCTTGTCCATTTTAATATGGATAACTTATTTTGTATTAAATAAATATATAGCTCTACTGAGGTAGACAGAGCAAAACCAAGCTTAAATCTAATTTTGAACATTTTTTTTTGGTTGGACTCTCTAGAAGAAAAGAATGAATAGAAGTTGTATGTGTGTGTGTGCATGTGTACTTGTGTGTATATATGTATGGTCTATGTTTGTATATGTTCATATGTGCATGTATATGTACATGTGTGTATGTATGTGTATGGTGTGTGTGCATTTATGTATGTGTGTGATGTGTATATAGGTGTATGTGTGTGTTTGTGCATGTGTATGTGAACAAGGAGGGATTCATTATGTTCACTTATATGTCTGGAGACTGGATGTTCCCACTGTGGCTGTCTCTATGCTGGAGAGCCAGGAAACCTAGATGTTCCTCAGTCAAAGATGCTGGAAGCCTCAGAACAAGGTAACCAATGATGCAGCCCAGTCTGAGGTTGCAGGTCTGGGAGCTCCCTGCAGCCACCGGCATGCATTCACATTGAAGGGCTCAAGACGCGGGAGCCAGATGTTCACAGCCACCAGCATCTGCACTAAACACACCCATGCAGGAGAAGTAGTTCCTGCACATTCTGGGTGACTTCCTCCTCCTGCTCTTCTTCATCCAGACATGCAGCCAATGAAGTGGTGCTGTCTATACTGAGGCTGGGTCTTTCCCCCTAACTTGCTGTCCCACATGCCAGTCATCTACACAAGACACACCCAGAAGTGTGCTTCACTAATCTCCTAGGCATCTCTCAACCTAATGAAGCTGACAATAAAAATTAACTACCACAAGTATTTAGTAAGGAGTCACAAGAAAGAAGTGTTTCATGGGATATATCATGAATACTACCCGTGGGTTCTGGCAGATCAGTGTTGAAATTCTAGTCCCCAATGTTAACAAAGGTGTGGCCTAAGACTACATATATAACAACACCAACTTCTCACGGTCATTGTGAGCATTAAAATAGTAATGTGTTGAGCATGTATAAAAGGGCCTGATACAAGAAAATGTTTAAAGCTGGGGTATTCAAACATAACTGTCATCATCATCATCATCATCATCATCATCATCATCGTGTGTGAATGCTGCAGCTTCTCATTAACTAATTTCAATCAGTTTTAGCATCTAACTTTGTTTTTAGTGTCTCAAAGCCAGAAGAAGAAACAGAAGCCATTCACTCTTGAACCTATAGGAATGAGGCTGGTGTGCAGGACGGCATCATGGGATCCTAGCAGCATAGGATCCACCCATCTAAGAGACAGTGAATCTCACACTTGACCTCTGCCTAACTGTGCTGGGATGGGACATGGGAATTTGTGAGCTTGTCTCAGTAAGTAAATTCTTGGGCAAGTAAAGTTATAGGTGCCAATAGAACTTTTTTTGCTTTTTTTTTTTTTGAGACAGTGTCTCACTGTGTGACCTTGATGGGTGGCCTTGAACTCACAGAGAACCACCTTACCTCTGCCTCATTGGTGCTGAGATTAAAGGTATACACCACCATGCCTGTCCCTTTGAGCCATTTTTTGTCACTGATAGGAGATCTTGTTATGCAAAACTTTTATTTTTTACTGAACATGTCTATTACCAGTTACCTTGGCTTGTTTCAATCTCTTCCTAATTAAAATAAATATTGCTGTGCAAAGGTTGAAGCAGAGAGACTTTGAAGAGGAAGGAGATACAGAAGTTTCCATGCTGACCCCTCAGTGACAGTCATAGAGTATCAATGACAACTAGGTATGATTCATGTCACACAACAATAAAAAGTATTTCTTTAATTGCCTGCATAGGTTTGACTTATTAGTTTCCAAGCTGTCAGATAGGATTAAAATACGATGCTAAAATTATTCCCTCTGTCTTGCTATGACTAACCAATCATGGGAGGATGAAACCCTTTTATACAACTCCCTGTCCATCATTAATTATTGGCTGTCAGTTGTGTGCAGGACATGGGTGCAGATAACTTGTATAGCTGCGAGGCAATATAGATGAAAGCGCCTCCGGCCAGCTAAATTAATGTTTTCCTATTTGTTCGCATGACACGAAGAAATTGATCTAAATTATATACGTGTGTGTATGAGTGCGTATGAATGGAACAGATCACTATGTGATCATATAGCTCATTTGTGCGGGCTACAATCATATGGACTCGGTACGTGGAAGAGATTCCTGTGGAAGAGATTCCTAGGCAAGCTCTGATCGGAAGAGATGAGACTTATCATGTGCAGAGGTTGAAAAACAGATTTTGGTTTGTAGTGTACAAGATAAAGGACTTTTCTTTCAGTTCAAAATTTTCAGCTAGACCTAGCATAAGTAACTGACAATCATAATATTCATTGAATGCCAGTAAACCACTAGTAATCACAATAATAACAACACTAGTTCATAACTGTTGAGAATATAGTGTGTACAAATGTACTAAATGTAGTGTACTAAATGCTTTAAATACATTAGTGTGGTGGTTTGAATAAGGATGGCTTCTATGGGTTCATGTGTTTGAATGCTTGGTCTACGTGACAGGGATTAGGAGGCACAGCCTTGTTGGAATAGTTATGGCCTTTTTGGAGGAAGTATGTCTCTGGGGGTGGGCTTTGGGATTTCAAAAGCTCATGCCAGGCCTGGTGTCTCTGGATCCGCCTATAGATTAGGATGTAGAATCTCAGATCCTTCTTCTGCACTATGTCTGCCTGCATGCCGTGCAGTGTTTCCTGCCACACTGATAATGGACTAAACCTCTAAAGTTGTGAGCAAGCCCCGATTAAATGTTTTCCTTTATAAGAGTTGCCACGGTCACGGTGTCTCTTCACAGCAATAGAACAATGACTAAGACAACTAGCTCATTTAATATTAGAAGAATATTCTTTTGTTTTGTTTTATTTTTCGAGACAGGGTTTCTCTGTATAGCCCTGGCTGTCCTGGAACTCACTCTGTAGATCAGGCTGGCCTCAAACTCAGTTCACCTGCCTCTACCTCCTGAGGGCTGGGATTAAAGGCGTGTGCTACCACCACCTGCCAAATTTGAAGAATCTTATAGAGCTGGTTGGCATTTTATTTATTTTTAAAGAGTTTTTTAAGATTTTTATTTGTGTGGGGGGGTGGTGGTGGCAGTGTGTGTGTGTGTGTGTGCGCGCGCGCGCGCGCTCATGTATGCATCCTGTTGTCCCTTGGAGGCCAGAAAAGGACACTGGATCCCATGAAGCTGTAGTTACAGGCAGTTGTGAGCCACTGGATGTGGCTGCCGGCACCAAACCTCAGTCTTCTGCAAGAGCAGCAAATACTCTTGCTATCTCTCCAGACCCTCCTATTTGATTGGTGAGGAAATTCAGGCACAGGAAAACCAAGCAGCAGACTCAAGGTGGGAGGAGGAGTCAAGTCCAGATTTGCTTTAATCCAAGGCCAGCAACGTATCTGTACCCATGGAATGCTGTTTTGGAACAGTGGAAAAAGATGCTATGGGAAGTTGAGGGATGAGGTGAGAACTTAAAGATGCTAGTATAGACTAAGAAGGGTTGAGAGGAAGATAAAGTGCTAGAGGGAGGCACAGAGACCAAGCAGGGTGTCGAGACAGGAAGGGCGTAAAGGAAAGGGGATAGGAGTCGGAGTGGTTATCTCTAAGGACAGAGAATGGGTCAGGACAGAGAAGCAGGGAGCAGAATGCTGGAGGACTCTGCAGTGATCAAGATGGGGAGGGTTGTCAGGAAGTCTGATGGGAGGGAGAGGGTGAAGTTGGGGCTGTTCATCCGGTGATTTTCATGTTCCCAGGGAAGTAGCGCCAAGTCCTCGCTGTTGATCTGAGTCGGGTGGGCTGGGGGCACCGTCTTTTAAAAGAGAAGAGAGGATCAGATATTCATCGTCGTCGTTGAGTGAAATGGCTGAGGAAGTTGGCTCAGTGTGAGTGAAAGGATGTTAGGATTCCCAGTATCTTATGGCCCTGGGTGTCTTGGCTTGATGTCAGAAATGACACCACTAGCAGTGTGCTTTTTATTGGGTGAATGTGAGAGGGGAGCTGGTACTCGATGGGGAGAACAGTGGGGATGGTGACAGCATCCATCCCATGGCCAGGAAAAGTGCCTTCCCTCTACCCCAAAAGCACAGTTACTGTTTGACATATCTATTTCGTAAGCTCCTAAAAAAGCAAAAACAAAAAAACCCTTGCTTTCTTTAAAAATATTTTCTATCTGATCTACACCTCCTTAATGATACTAAAATTCTACTGGCTTATATAATATGACTATGTGCTTGATGGATGGATATTTTTTTACATGGCTGAATTCCCTGTGCATATATCCAATTGTTTCTTATTGTTAAAAATAATTGTTTAGGGGCTCAGTGGCAGAAAGCTTGCCTAGCATGGCTGAGGTCCCAGATTCAATCCACAGTACAACCGAAAATCAGTTTATGATACATTTCTGATAGAATATTGGCACCAACTGTATGCTGAGGATTAGTGGTTACCACTCCACTATTCTAGTATCCCTTAGTCTAGCTGGTCATTTGCTCTTTTTTCTAATATATCTGTTCCATCAAGAGACGATGGGAACCTTATCATCATTCATAGTCTCTTATGGGCCTTCATGTGTCAGCTGAAATGATTGCTGCACCATGCTGGTATCTTACTGGATTATTGTGTAAAATGGGTAAATAACATGTTCAACCTCTGCTAGCTTAATTGTGACTGTGGCTCTTCTTTAAAATAAAATTGTTTACATTTATTTATTCACATACTTGTGTGTGTGTGTGTGTGTGTGTGTGTGTGTGTGTGTGTGAGAGAGAGAGAGAGAGAGAGAGAGAGAGAGAGAGAGAGAGAGAGAGAGAGAGAATGAGTGAGTGAGTGAGTGAGTGAGAAAGACAGAAACAGAGACAGAGCATGTGCTCATGGCACACAGGTCATGTATGGATGACAGAGGACAATTTGTGAGAGGCAGTTTTGTCTTTCTCCCACGTGGGTTCTGGGGAACCAAACTCAGGTCATCGGGCTTGGTGGCAAGCGCCCTTACCCACTGAGCCAGCCTGGAGACCCGCCGCCTGATGTTCTTTCCTCACTTCCTTCTGCAGCCTCTGGCTTACATCTCTTAGCACGCAATCAC
Source organism: Peromyscus aztecus (assembly GCA_902168405.1). Classification (NCBI taxonomy): domain Eukaryota; kingdom Metazoa; phylum Chordata; class Mammalia; order Rodentia; family Cricetidae; genus Peromyscus; species Peromyscus aztecus. Next base: position 25,910 of record CABHPQ010175434.1, read on the forward strand.
TTTTAATCAAACTAAGTCTGAATGACATACGTCTTTATTAGTCTCCTATTACAATGCTGACTAGATCTAATACAGTAAGATTGCTTCCTACTGTGTTTTTATTCTTGGGGCTTTGTCCAGGGGCTGGCCCCAGCAGGTGGTGTGAGTAAAGAGTAAAGGGATGAATAGTTTGTCGTCCATCTTCCAAAGGTAGCCGTGGGAGCACAGTTCTGCTTCTTCCGTGAATATGAGCCTTGAGGTCATCCACATCAATCATTTGTTAAGTAGGCTTCTGTAGAGTGCTTCTTCTGGGGCAGCCAGGGGACAAGGCACCAGAATGCAGAAGTAAAAGCCTGAATGGCTGGTTTGAAGGGTGCCTCCAGTTTACTGGGAGAGGCAGCCAGCCTCAGCACCATTAGCCTCATTCCTCTAACTCTGGAGGTGATGAACTTCTTGGGACATCCTTTTTCTGAGGGCTCACCGGTTCCTTCCATGAAGCTTAGTGGTCTATTGTTAAAAGATGTCATCGCTCTGAGAAATGATTGCACAGTAATAAAGTAGCCTTAGCAAAACACAAACATGGTCACGGGTCACTCACAGAACATTTTCCTGGCTGGCAAGAGCAGGCAAAATATAAGTGTATTTGTATATACCTCTGTAGTAGGTTCAGTGGTGAGGTCATGATTTGCAGTTTTGCTGTGAAGATGGAAAAATGAACCAATTCTCAAATTCCCAAATGCAAAGAGAAATCAAGTTGTAGTGGGGGAAATGTCAGCTCCATTTAAAACGTTTCATGGAGCTGAGTGTAAGGCACGGAGCTGGGCACACTAGGGCAAACAGAGAGCACACAGAGTCCTTGGCCAGGACTAGGCTGACTATCAAGAAAGGATGGATGGGGCTGGTGCTTTCAAAAGGAAAATATGGTGGTCAAGGATTTTTGAATGAGTGACTGTTTTGCATGAAGACACAGGAGAGCTCAGTAAGAAACTGCTTCAAAGGACTGTCTGGCGTTTGGGAGGCTGAGACAGGAGGATTGCCATGAATCTGCAGCCAGTTAGGGCTATGTAGTAAGTTCTTGGCCAGCCTGGTCTACACAGTGAATTTTAAGTCAGCCTAGGCTACAAAATGAGACTTTTATTTTATTTTTTGATTTTTTGAGACAGGGTTTCTCTGTGTAGTTTTGGTGCCTGTCCTGGATCTCGCTCTGAAAATGAGATGTTTTAAGGTAAAACAAAAAGGTCTGTTCAAAGTCACAGAGCTGACAATTGTCACACCCCAAACAAGCCAGCTGTAAAGGTTCCTATTAACCATTACAATTATCCTGAAGTCAGCCCTGCCCAGATTTTCCATGGCCCATAACACCAGACCTCTCAGTGGTTGGCTGGGCCTGGTGGCCTTGGGTTCAAGACTAGGCTTCCGAAGATATCCAAGCAAAAACTCCATTGCCGTTTAAGCTCCAGTTTTGATCAGTCCACAATGACTCCCCTCCAGTGACCCCCCAACGCACCCACGTTCAAGTTTGGACACAGCCCTCACCCCTTGGTTGGAAGAACATCCAGTCAATTCGTCAGAAGAGCGTGTGGGCTGGGAGCTGTAGCTAACAATGCACCCAGTTTCTGTACTTCATCTTCCAGCACAGAGGCTGCTCCTTGTCTGCCAGTGGCTCTGTAACAAAACCTCAGAAGCGTAGCAACCGCACTATGAACTATACACACAGCTTCTCGCACAAGGCTTTGCACTGTCCATAGCAGGTAATTACCGAGTATTATCAATTAGTTCTGTTAACACAATGGGGGGAGTGATAACAACTGCAGATTCTCCTTCTCACGCTCTTCTTTTTCCTTCCTTTTACTTAATTTCTGTTGGCGCAGCCACGAGCTGTCTGAATAGATTGTATGGGCATCTAGAATTCCATCTTCCTTCTTTGAGACATCATCATTCTGTCCTCAAGTGAAGAGTACCCTTTGTGTGTAAGATCATGAGGCATCCACTTAATATTCTTATATTCTTTTCAAGACAATGCCAGATGACATCAATTCCACACTGCTTTTAAAAAACACTGCACTGACTTTGATTCCATCGTCTCACTGTTCACGTCTGACTGTCAAATTTGGGTAAGGGGAAAAGAAAGCCCTTAAAAAAAGGCCAGGCTATTAATGCGCTCTTCAAATGCTAAGAAAAGGCTATGCTGTTGATAGCATTTCAAAAATGCTCATCTCTCCAAGATTTGCCGGCACTAGTGTCAAGGTGAAATACACTCCTCCCCCCCCCCCCCATGGAGGAACTGAGAGCTTTTGTGCTTCCTGTGCTCAGGGTACCAATGACCACTTTGTGAATGTGCAGCTGGAGGGTGGGATGAGACTTGGGTGCGATTTGAACCATGGTGTCATCATGAACGGGAAAATATGTGTTTACCATCAAAGTAACAGAATGTGTGCCGTTCTCCATAAATCAAGCCTGGCTTCATTACTGAAACTGCAGATCAGTCTCAAGGGGACAGTTAGTCGCTTTGCACAACTTCAAGGGACGTTAGAGACAGGGGAGTCATTAGCCAACCTCATTTCTCGCTGTTTTGGAAAATACCGAGTGAAATGATGAGTTTCATTTCCTTCATTCGGTTTGCTAAAGGATTCTTCCTGGACCTCGGAGTTGGGGAGATGGCTCAGCAGTTGGGAGCATGCTGCTTGCTCTCTAGAGGACTGGAGTTTGGTTCCTAGAACCATGTCAGTCTTCTCATGGCTCCCTCTAACTTCAGCTCCCCGGGATCTGATGACCTCTTCTGGCCTCTGCAGGTACCTTACACACATGGTATACACACACACACACACACACACACACACACACACACACACCACATACCACACTACACACCACACACATACACACACACAGCCCACTCACACACATCATCATATACACATACCACACACACATACACACACACACCACACATACTACACATACACACCACACACACATAGAACATTCACACATATACAGACCATTTACACACACCATATGCACAACACACACACACACACACACACACACACACACACACACGCTCACAAATAAAAAATTTTAATGGAAGTAAAGTATTTTTCTAAAACTAGACCTTGAGCTGGGTGCAGTGGTGTGTGATTATATTCCTTACATCTGAGAGGCACAGGAGCATTGCTAAGTTTGAAACCAGCCTATGTTGCTCAGTGAGTTTGAGGCCAGCCTGAGCTATGTAGTAAGGTCTTTTCTCTGTTACAGGTCTAACAGTGCAACAGTATTTTCACTTTAGGTGAACGCTTGTCTCTCCCCACCCCATACAGATGAATAAATTGGCAAAATTTTAAAAATTCTTTTCACAAAGAGGGCAGGTGTCAACATACCTATTTTACTTTGGCCAATAGACAGTCCAGGTTCTGGAAATTACTCTGCTTAACATTACAGGCAGCTGGTACCCACACACTCTCTTCTCAACTATTCGAGGTAGCGCAGCTCGTTGGGAAGAGCCCTTGACCCATGTTGTGGTTCTGTAGAAAAGTCCTTAAAGAGCTGGGGTGGATTAGGTTCTGGCGAGGGTCTCAGAAGCAATGTATCCTAGTAAAAAGTAGAAAGTTTGATTCCTAGTTAGGCTGCTGTGAGCGTGAACATGAAAAAGCAACTCAGTTTGGCGTTCATTCTCTTGTGAGTATCGGTGGCCGTTAGCTAGTGTCACATCAGGACCACTATTTAACACAATGCCAGGCCAGCCCTGTGCCCAGGGTGAGGCATTCAATATTTTCTGGCCATCTCTATTTTTTTTCCTGGCCTTAGTGACCTGACTTATTTGACTGTTTGCATTTCCCTTCAGCAGTGGCTTTCAGCCCATCTGAAAGTTTGACGATTTTCAAACAGCAAATGATCCATTAATAGGGGTGTTTTTAATTATTTTAATTAATTATTTTCCACCATTCTTTTAAAATTAACTGTAGAGTCACGCGGAGTCAAACAGTTTCAAGAAATAACACAGAGGTTGGAGATATGACTTAATGATTAAGAGCACTGACTGCTCCTCCAGAGGACCTGGGTTCAATTCCTGGACTGGCACTGTGACTCAGAACCATCTGTAACTCTTGTTCCAGGGGATCCGACACGCTCTTCTCTTCTCCATGGGCACTGCATAACATGGCGCATAGCAGGACATGCATTCAGGCAAAACACTCATACACGTAAAAACCAGTAAAATTTTGAAATAAAAAATCCGATGGAGAATCATACAGGCCTGCAGCTCCATGGTAGAGCACCTGCGTAGCACTTGTGAGATCCCCAAAACTAAAAGAAAAGAGAGGGGTAGGGACAGATGAGAACACAGAGAATTTCAACACAACCCTTACGTTTCCTCCTGTGGTAAAACCATACACAGTGGAAGTTCACCATCATAACCAGTGTGGGGACGCTGACACACTCAAAACACAAAGCCCTCTGCGGTCATGAGCACCTTCACCCTCGTGGAGCCCTACGTCTAGTCTGTCTCCCCCACCCCTAGCAGGCTCTGGTCTTTTTTCTATTTCTATATTCATGTTTTCATTTCAAGGACGTTCTGTAAAGGGAATGAAGCACTGTGTAGCCTCTTGGGACTGGCCTCCTTCCCATTGGCCATAATCCCACAGATAGCCATAAATCTATCCTTCCATTAAACAAAATACACATTCGATGTCTGGGCACAGAATTCTGTTCCCTCAGTGCTCAGTGTCTGACGCAGGGTGGATGCTAACTGCTCAGAACCAGAGAGGTGTCCTCCCACACCACCTGCTCTACCCTCTCCTCTCTCTCTCTTCTCTCCTTCCCGCTCTCTTTCCCTGCCCTCCCCTTCTCCTCATCCCCTTATTAGTCTGCAAAGGGTCATTGTTGGGATTCAGAACACTAACATAAACAATGGTGTCAAGTGTCTTTGTGAACCGCAGACTGGTGGCCTTTTTTTAGGAGAAATATCCGGTCGCTGCTGGTGGCTGTCTAAAAAAGGTGTGCACCTGTTCATGGTGTGCACCAATGAGAACAGAGGCAGCTTGGGCTGCTTTCCTTCCACACTGTGCACATAAGGTCTGCTTTTCCATTCACCACTACACTGGTAGCTGCCAAGTAACAAAACCCAGCATGCTTTGATTCAAGGCAACACAGTTCCCAACATCAAGTGTGAACTTCGGTTTTTTACAAAGCCTTTGCTTCTAAAAAAAAAAAAAAAAAAAAAAAAAAGAGTCTCTAGTTTCTAGTTGCCAGAAGTTAAGCTCAGAGAGCTCCCTCGGGAGGAAAAAAAAAAAGGCATTGACTATTGTTATAACTGTGGAGTTTTTATTTCTGTGTCCCTGGTCGAAAGCATGCAGGCAGACCCCACGGAGACCCTTGGGAGGGTACCCAGTTACATGGTACCGAGTCGCTAACTCGGCTGCCGAGATTCAAGAGATTCAAAGCTCTGACCTTTAAGTGAAGTTAAACTCTCACGGCGGTGATGGAAATTTAGTGAGGGAAGGCAAGCTTGTCAGAGCAGCCATTTCAGTCAGGTTCGGGCAGACTGTGTGTGTCATGCTAACAAATAAGCCCCAACGCTCAGTGGCGGTAATGGTGTGTGTGTGTGTGTGTGTGTGTGTGTGTGTGTGTGTGTGTGTGCGTGCATGCACACGCATGCTCACGCACATGTTTGTGTATGTATGGGCAGATGCATTGTGCAGTGTGGCATGGCTCACCACCTTCTACCTTGCTAGTCCCTAGATGTGCCAGGCTAGCTGCTCTGTGAGCTTCCAGGGATTCTCCTGTCTCTGCCTCCCATCTTACCAGAGGAGGAGGTCACAGGTTTGTGCAACTGCATTTATCTTTACACGGGTTCTGGGGATTTGAACTCAGGTCCTCATACTTGTATGGCGAGTACTTTACGGCGAGCCGTCTCCATATGCCAAAGAAGATATATTTGCCTCACATCTAGTAAACATTGGGTACTTGGATCTGTGTCTGTGACGTCTGCAACGTTCTTCAAGGGGAGCGTTGTCAGAGAAGAGAAGCCTTGAGGATTTCAAGACTTTTTTTTTTTTGAAGGCTGACCACATATCCTAATGTGCTGGCAGTCACAGAGAGCACAGACCCATTGGGAGTGACTGATCATAGGCCCTTCCTTTCCTCTGTCTGGGTAGTAAATTCCAAAAGCCATCCTGGGTGGCTGTCATAATTTCTGCTCACATCCTACTGCCTCAACCCAGTTTGCAAGGGTGTACCAGGGAGCACTGTAAAGACACACCGATATATTTTAGTGAACGCCAATAACTTCTTGCCACAGGAGGCTGTTGTAGAAATGTCATGAATTTTCAAGTAAAAACAATACAGGAAGATAACACCAGCCTCCACATGATAAACATGATATCTAAGTCATCTCACTCGACCACACACATGACAGAGAAATATCATTGCCTTGCATGACAAAGAAAATTTGTGAATGTGATTGAGTTTAGGATAAAATGAGGAGGTGATTATACAGGTGACCCCAGAAGGCTGTCATCGGTGTCCTTGTCATTGGGTGCTTGCTCTGGAGGGATCTGATCACAGAGGGACACAGAGGCAGAGTGATGACGGGGTGGGCAGGAAAAGCAATGAGCCTGGTTTTAAGATGGAGAAAGAAACCACAAGCCGAGGCGTAGAAATGACCTCTCCCCTTCGAAGCTCCAGAAGCAACCATTCCAGATAATATCATCATGACGTGATACAGTTAAGCTGATTCCAGGCTTCTGACCCCCAGGACTTCAGCAAATCTGTCATGAATCACTACGTTTGCATGAGTGTGTGGCTTCAGTGACAGGGAACAAACGCACAAACACATTCGAAGCTAAGCACCGGACTTCAGATCTTGTTTGTACTTGTTGCTATTTCTAGGAGAGAAGTTGAGGAGCCAAGATTTTAAGTGGCTCGCCCAAGGTCCCTCAGCTAGCAGGCATCCGAGTCAGGCTCCATGTCCAGCCGATTGCTGGTCAGAATATGTTTCTTAGCACTGTGCTCAAAACTGCTTCTCCCCTAGCATCTAGTTTTCCTGTGAGCACCCCTGTGCCATGCCTATGGACTTCCCCTGGCCTGTGCACCATCACCTGTTCCCATCCAGTTTCATTCTCCTGCTCCCCCATGGACTCAGACATTTGTGGAAGATTCTAGGGAAACTTCCCAGTTAAACCATTGTGGTAGGCCTTTTCCTTTGGGAATAGCATGATCGCCTTACCACCATCTTGGAGCAGTGATAACCCTGGCCCAGTGGCCAACCAAATAAACAGAAACAATATGGCAATAGATAAGTTCATGATAAAGGTGATGGAGCTGCTGATACTATATAGCACAAAGAGGAATGGAGGTCACCAGACCCTCACCTGGAAATCCATCCAATATTCCCTCTGTCCCATCCTGCTCTGAAAACGATCTTGGGTGATGCAGAGGCATATAGGAAGGCTAAGTTTAACAGGGCATTACCCTCCATCATGGGGTGGGACTTTGTAATGGTGCAGGTGTTGGAGGGTCTCCCACATGCCTCTAGGTAGCCCCTCACCCATGCTTCTAAAGTAAGTCAAGTCAATTTCTCATTGGTCCACCAAACTGTACGTGGGTGGAATCTTTTACTTTGATCTATCATCGGTGCCCTCTCTAGAGTGAAGGGATGTTTGCTCGTGTCTCCCCAGGAAAGGCTGACAGATTTAGGATTCAAGTGAAATTGCATTTTTTTCCCCTACTTAAGCCTTCAGGAAGATATTACTTAAGGGGAGATATTAGTTCTGATTCTTCTTCCTACTCTTTAATTGTTAATTCTCCTAATATTCTAGAGGGGAAATATTCTTAGGGTAATCAAATAGAATGATTAATCAGAGCGATGCATTAGACATACATGGTTTTATCACAACCCCAAAGAGAAGCATCTTGAAATTTAGCATAAGTATTAAAGTTATTTAAATCTCCCTTCAGCTTATATTGGTTGCACGCCTCCATGCATTCTGCCATATTGACATTGCCATTGTGTGTCTGTGTGTGTGTTTCTGTGTGTGTGTGTGTGTGTGTGTGTGTCTGTGTGTCTGTGTGTGTGTGGTGTGGTCATGTACGTGTGCTGGCACAAGTGTATACACGTGAACATGGATGCCAGAAGGCCTTGATTTCTCACCACTTTAAGTTTTTGAGACAGAATCTTTAACTGAACCTGGAGTTCATCCACTGGCTAGGCTGGCTAGCAAGTGAGCTCCAGGGATTCACATGTTCCAAGCTCCCTGGACTGGGGTGACAAACGCATGCTTCTGCACCCAGTTTTGTGTGTGCATTTAATGTGTTTGCTTGGGATTTAAAATGAGGTCTTTGTGCTTGGCCAGCAGGCAGTTTACTGATTGGGCCAGCTTTCTAATCCCCAGCATTCACAACTTCTTCTTTTGAGGAAACCAGTGTCCAATTATGGGTCAATATTGTGGTACAAAGACTCAGTACCTTCTACCACGTTCAAGGTAATGCTCAAGGGCCATTCCGTGTTCAAAGATCCCCATGAGACTGGCTTGGGTTTGGCTGTGATTGCATTTTAGCCCAACCTTTCCTGCCCAGTCCCATTTCCTTCATTTTCTCTGACTTAATCTTGTGGTCTTTTCCCAAAGCTAGTGAACTTCTGGAAGCTAAATTCCATCTCAGAATCTGCTTCCTAAGAGCATTAGTCAGCTTCTAGCACTATAAGAAATATCTGAGGTAACTGCTTTATAAAAATAAAATGATTACTTTGGCTTTAAGGTTTTGAAAGTCGAGTCCATGATCTACTGGCCCTGTTGTGTTTTGTCCTGTGGTGAGGTGGGGCAGTATGGAACAACAGAACAGGGCCTTCTTCTCAACTTCTGTGTCTAAGCAACTTCCCTTTGACTCCGCCCTCCAGCACTTCGCTTTAAGAACCACTGGCTCTTGAACTCACATCCAATCCAGCAGGTGTGCCCTGTGTGCTCTCTGTGTGCCTTGTAATGCTGTCCTGTGTGCTTTGTGTGCTGTCCTGTGTACTTTGTATGTCCTGGGTGCCCTGTATGCTGTCTTGTGTGCTGTCCTGTGTCCTGTCCTGTGTGTCCTGTGTACTCTTCTATGTGCACGGCTGTCTTGCGTTCTGTCCTGTGTGCCCTGGGTGTCCTCTGTAGTGTCCTGATAGATTGTTGGTTGTTTAACTCATGCTTCCTGTTGTACTTTAGAGCTTTTGATATTTTAAAGGAGATTTTTCTCTGTTTTCGGACCTTCTATTATTTCTATGTTGAAAAGCATATACTTCTGATAAAAGAGAGCAACTTCAAAGATTCTTTTCTGTAAGTCTTGGAGTCTTGAGCAGTCAGAACAAGCCTTGGGAAATGCAGCCTCAACTTGCACTGTTCCCTTCGGGGTCTCTTTTGGTCTTGAAGGATCGGTTTCTTAAACAATTCTCTATAAAAAGACGTGGCTCCGTGGGTAAAAGCCCTTGTCCCACCAGCCTGATGACCCGAGTTCAGAGCCAGGAATTCACATGGCAGAGGGAGAGAATCAACTCCCCAAAGTTGTGCCCTTGTTTCCATTTATATGCTGTGTTATGTATACATGCACATGGATGCTTGCATACAAACACACACACACACACACACACACACACACACACACACCAAAATAAAAAAAAATCAGGTACTTGTAATTAGAAAACACCATCAATTCTCTGACTTTCCATCAAGCAGACTGTCTTGTCTGAGCCCAGAGTGCACACAGAATGGTGCCCTGGGCTGCGACACACAAAGATATTTATTAGTTGATGGTCTAGTTTTTTTTATTTATTCTATTGCTGTGATAAACACCATGAACAAAAGAAGTTTGGGAGAGTAAAGGGCTTATTATAGTCTGTTACTGAGGGAAGTCAGAGCAGGAACCCAAGGCAAGAACCCAAGGCAGGAACTGAAGCAGAGGCCACAAGGAACGCTGCTACTGGATTGCTCCTTATGGCTTACTCAGATTGCTTTCTTATACAACCCAAGTGAGCTGGGCCTTCCAACAACAATCACATCAAGGTGATTTCCCCATAGACTTGCTTACAGGCAATCTGATGGAGGCAATCCCTCAACTGAAATTCCCTCTTCCCAGATAATTGTACCTTGTTTCAAGTTGACAAAAATAAAAACAAAAAACAAACAAAAAACCAAAACAAAATAAAATGGAGCTTTACTTTGTATAATACTTAGGTTTGACTGTTATATGGACTTTTGGTTTGGTTTTGGTTTTTGAATCAATGTTTAATGAAATCCACTGTGACCCAGAAACCCTTATATATCTGAGGATGACCCAAGTACCGAGCTTGCTGTACATTTTTCCCCCAACACCAAATGGTTCTATAATTTTCCAACACCAATTGAGTAGCCAAGAGTTAACTCAGGGTTAGTAGGGAATCAACAAGCTAAGGGCCCCATCCCATGAGACTGCCTTCACCTCTGCCAGCTGCAAACGGGGTGCCCACTCTATTCATACTTCTTTCAAGCCAGTTACAGACTTACAAGTTGCTTCCAGCCTTAATAATTAATAGAAGCAAATTGATAGCACTCATGTAGGCACCTTTTGTATGATTATTGGTATGTTATACAGTGACCCTGAAACAGAGATAGAGAGATGTACACACAGGACAAGGTCTCAGAGAAAGGATGGGGAGTGTCTATGCTCTCTAAAGGTTCCATCCTCACACCACCTCATGCTTCCACCTGAAGGAACCTCAGACATGGTTTTGTTGGAGTTCCATTATGTAAGCCTGCTTGTTTAAATCGATAACTGTTCATGGGGTGAAGGTGTAGCACAGTGATGGTGATGAACATGGTTGAAGAAAAATCCGTTCTTCTATTCTTAGACAATACGCCATTTGAGTCAACTCCTTGCACATGTTTTTTCCACACCTTGACTTTTAATATCCAGTTTTCTTGTTCTATCCAAAATTCCTCTTGCAATAACATTATTTCATTAAAGTTTAATATTAAAAGATTTCTACCATCTCGCCAGTATGACTGTTTGATCCCCTATTATATTAAAAATACTTTTCTGTCGTATTTAAAGTTTGATTAGCACAAAAATTAGAGTGATGAAAAGATAATTTCATTCTCAGAAAAGTGTGGGATTTCCCATGGATGAGGGAAATTGTATGAAGGCCCTGTCTGCTTTGAAGAAGTGTGTACTGTGTCAGGATGGGAGGAATGGTACCCTTGTTGCTGGCATGAGGACATACTTAAATTAAGAACAGGAAAACCAAATATATCTAGTTATTTTCTCATCCAGAACTTTCATTAGATGGCCATCTGTCATTCACAATATTGATTCTTAAGTAAGCTAGTATCACATCCATCTTCCAAGATGCATGTTTTCCCCAGTTTAGAAAAAAATCCCAATCAATCAGTAACTTCAAAGAGAGGTGATATATTAACAGGAAGGAAATGTGGTAGAGAATCTTACGTGTGAGATGTGGTTTCTTTCTTACTTTGGGATTATTAAAATCTTTTCCCTGTGGATCTTGTGCTGTATTTTAAGGTTTTTTTTTTTTGAAAGGAAGCCATTCCATCACCCATATCTCCAAACTTAATTCAAAATTACAGTACCAAAAGAGGCATGAGGGGAATTTTTCCCACCTGCTTCCTTCAGTGTTGAACATTTAGAATCAAAGAAAAGGTAACTGACATTGTACCTGAGGGAACCAAGGAGAAGATGATTGACATGGTACCTGAGAGCACAAGAAGATGTTACAGAGTAGCTATTTAAAAATCAGATTGAGAAAAATCACAGCTATTTTTAAAAATAATATACCCTCCTTTTGTTGCTTTATTTGAGACACGGTCTTATTCTATAACCAATACTGGGCTTGAATTTGGGAGCAGTTTTCCTACCTCAGCCTCTCAAGGGTTGGCATTACAGTAAGCTACGTGCCAAGCTACATTGGGATAGGGATGTAGCTCAGTTGGTAGAGTACTTGCTTACCATGCATGAAGCCCTGGGTCCCAGCTCCAGCACCGTATACACCAAGTGTGCTGATACATGCCTGTAATCCCAGTTCTGGTTGGGTGGAGGTAGGAGAATCAGAAGTTCAAGGTCATCCACAACTATCTAAGTTCAAGGACAGCCTGGGATACAGGAAACCCTGCCTCAGAAAGTGGGCAGGAGGTGGAATTATTGATATGATTTTGAGAACAAAACTTTATAAATAGACCCTACATTTTTAAAAGTACTGTTTGTAAGACAGAGAATGAAAACTGGGCTATTCAATTAGGATATCATTAAGTGAGTAAATGCAAAGCCTAGGAGTGGAGGGTAATATTCATATATGCCTAATAAGGATGGGTTTTTAGACTGCATTAAAATTCCTGTAAAAATCAAGGAGAAATCTTTCACAAGGGGGCCTGCAGGGTTTCAAGGTGGGGTATTACCAGTTGTCAGGGACATGGCAGTAAGAACAGAGAGAGGCCTTTGGGCACCTATGAAACTCACCAGGATGACTGAAATCTCAAATAGAAATTTCAACGTATGTGAATATATGGAGTACCTGAAAAGCTCATATGTGGCTTACAGAAAGTAAAATTCGAAAGCAGTTTGTTAGAAGTGCTTATAGTAAAATATGTGCATATCTAATGACCCAGCAAACCTCATTGTCATTGGTATGTCTCTTTATATATACATAAATAGATATGTGATGTGTATATGTTATATTTACATATATCATATATACATGATATATATGCATATGTATATATATATATGAGACAGGGTATCTTGTGCACCAAGCTGGCCTTGAACTCACTATGTAGCCTTGGACTACATCAGGTTGACCTTGAATTATTGACTCTCCTACACTCACCTCCCAACTTCAGGGATTATAGGTGTGTATCCCCACTCCTGGCTTATGTGTATGTGTGTTTGTTAATCTGGGCAGTGGTTGCATCCACATATTCACACACACACACACACACACACACACACACACACACACACACACACACACACACTGTAGTGGGTAGCCATTCCAGTTTTGATCTGGAAGTTCCAACCCCCACTGAGGCTTCCGTAACTGTCATGCCTACAAGGCGGGGCCGAGAGAGGACCCTGAAGACTGAGATCCGGATGCGCTGGCTCTCTTTTTTCCTGGACCCTGGACGCTGGAGGTAGACCGAGCAGAGTTCTCCAGAGAACACCGCTGGACTGCGCTACACCTTTCCCAGACCCTGTAACCTATCCCTTCACTTGTAAGTTACCCCACAACATAAACCTCCCTTTTAACTACGTGGAGTGGCCTTAATAATTTCACCAATAACACACCATGTACTTTACATGTTAATAGCTCAGTCAGAAGTTTACCTTAACCATTTTATTCAGCAGTAGGAAAATACAGAACACTATGTCTTAGCATGATACCGAGAAGCAGAATCTGAAGTAGTTCCTGACTGTAAACTGAAAGACTCAAAATTCCCCTTGTGGCTGGAATGGTGGGGAGTGGACACCAAAAAGAGATCTGTCATTTTGAGTAACTTTTTCCTCTCGAGGACAAATGAGGACTGAGGTCTCTGGGGTGACAGCTGCTTCCATCCTTTCCTTGTGACATGAAGGTGTCACCTGTGGCCCCCATAAATAAACTCAGCAATTATCCCTCCCCCTGTGACACATGGCCCCTTGTTCTCGGAATCTCAGGGACAAGGGACAGAAGTCAAAGTATAGTATCTGTATTTGGCCACCAAGTTAACTGTAATGTTAAACTAATGTGGCCACTTTGTTTTTTAAAAACTATTCCCATATTTAACCTGAAAAGGAGTTGATAGTAAAGGAGAGATATTAACAAAAGGCAGTACAAATACCTTAATGCTAATTAGTATTTCTTCATATTCTACTTTGAAAGACGTCTGTAAGGATTATTAAATTGGGCACAAGGACTGGGGATAGATATCTTAGTCAGTAAAGGCAAGCATAAGGATCCGGAGTTCAATTCCCAGAACCCATGTGGGGAAATGCTGGGCACGGTGGCACAGATCTGTATTTCCAGCACTGGGGAGTCAGAGACAGGAAGATCCTTGGGCTTGCTGACAGGCTACCCAGCCTAATTCATGAGCCCCACACCAATGAGAGAACCCATCTCAAAAAACAAAGTGGATGGTTCCACAGGAATGTTACTAAAGACCGACCTCTCTATGTCTCCACACATGTGATATACTCACATGTGCACTTGTACATACATTAACACACATGTGCATAATAATTGAATAGGCATATACCAGAAATGTAATTATTTAAAAGGAAATTCAATGTCTACTTAAAAAGAAATCCATGTCCATTGTAGTATTCTATTGCTATGAAGAGACACCATGATCATGGCAACTCTTATAAAAAAGAAAGAATTTAATTGGGGCTGGCTTGTATAGTCCATTGTCATCATGGTGGGAAACATGATGGCACATAGGCAGACGTGGTGCTAGAGAGGTAGCTGAGAATTCTATATCTGGATCTGAAGGCAGCACGAAGAGAGAGACATTGGGCTTAGCTTGAATTTTTGAAATCCCAAAGCCCACCCCCAATGACACACTTCCTCCAATAAGATCACAGCTACCTCAACAAGGCCACACCTCCTAATCTCTCTCAAGGAGTGCCACTCCCTAATGACCAAGCATTCAAACCCCCACATCCATTCAGAAAAATTTTCTCAAGCTAGAATATAGATTGCATAATGATTGAGGAAGGTGTGTGTGTGTGTGTGTGTGTGTGTGTGTGTGTGTGTGTGTGTGTGTGTGTGAACTTGACACAAGATAGAGTTATGTGAGAAGAGAGAACCTCAACTGAGAAAATGCCCCATTAGATTTGCCTGTAGATAACTCTGTGGGGCATTTTCTTGATTGATGTAAATCTGGAAGAGCCCAGACCACCACGAGCAGTGCCATCCTTGGACAGTGATCCTTGGTCGGATAAGAAAGTAAACTGTACAAGCCAGTGAGCAGCATTCCTTCATGGCTTTAGTCCTCAGCCCCAGGTTCCTGCCCTGCTTGAGTTCCTGCCTTGGCCTCCTTGATAGAGATGTGTAAGCCAAAGAAGTCCCTTCCACCCCAAGTTGTTTTCTATCATGGTATTTATCACAATAATAAATCGTTTTATTGTTTGAAATTCTAGAAACCACTAGAATACTTTTAAATTTTTTAATGAAGTAAAGGAAAAAGCAAACATTGTCTTCCACCTTTAGGTTCATCCTGCTTTCTTGGGAATAAATGGATGAATGTTTCATTTAATAAGTACTCAAAAATGAATAAAACTTGTCTTCTAATATCTTACCAGGATTCAAACCCTCAACACTGACTTCACTGTGGCCATTCTTCATGTTATTTATATTCATTACCCCAAATATTTAATATAGACCCTCATGCAGTAGGTTCCAGGATACATTCATCTCCTAGCAACTATTTTCTTCTTTCTCTTATAATCAATGCTGTGACCACAGAAGCTTTAGTCTGCTTAGGGTGACTTTGGCTGCACCAGCTCTTGGTCATAGAAACTTGGAGCCTCTTGAAGACAGAGTGATCTCGAACCTAGTGTTTTCACACTTTCCTCGTGCCTGTGGCAGGACTTGGGCTCAAAGGAAGAGTGAGTGATTTTTATGGGTGGATCTACAGATCCAGTGCAATATAAAATGGCGTATCACCAACGTGGAGAAGCTTCGAGCCTCATCATAAACATGAGTCTTACCCCCCCTTCTATAACACTGTTGTACGAAGCTTACTTCAGTCAGTGGTTTGAAACAACGCTTCTCACCTAACTTTTGTGTTTTTTTCCTCAGGTTCCCTTTGACGTCTCCCTGCCTGCTATATTCAATCTTGAGAGACTTTTTGATCTTGCAAACGGATGTATCGTGTCAGTAGGAAGCCTTTTCAACTGGGTGGTGTCAATCATTCCCTGAACACCCTTTACAGGGTAACTCTAAGGGGGATTTAATTGTTGATGATTTTTTGTTTGTTTGAATGAAATTTCTAAATTTTTTAATCTCATAAATACCAATATGTTATGTTGAACTTGAGAAATTTATTTGGCTTGGGAAAAAAAATTTCGACCTTGCATGTTATATGCTTCTGAAGGGCATCTCAGCACGGAACTTTATTGCACCAGCTTTGGAATTCTGGGGACCTGGGTCTGGGTAGCAACTTCACCACCTACTTGCTTTGTACCTTTAAAGAGTTAGCTTTGATTCTTCAGCTTTTGCACCTTCATTTTTAGAGTGGGGATATATGAGACTTATGAGAGTCTATCTCATAAGACTGCTGTTATGTAGTAAAGTAAGTGAAATAGTTTAGGTGCTTAGCTCAGACCCGACGAAGTGGGAGTCCATGGAGTGTCATTTACCTCATAAACTGGAAGAGCACCAGACATTTTGACTGTTCATCTAGCATCTAACAATGCCGTTCCCTAACCCTTCCTGAGCTCTGACACATGAATGGATACTCATGAAAATAAACTAATCACTAAATAAAATTAATGTGCAAATTTATGTTTGTACTCAAGTTTCAAATTGTACACATACATAAGGTTCCAATGTTTGGGAACAACTGAACTCAGACTGGACTATGACATTTTATAATGGAAACGAAGCTTTTAGCAAGGAAATTAAAGATAAGGAAAAAATATGGGCATTTGAAACTTTACTATAATTTTGCTAGCAGTAGGAACACTGGGGGAGAACAGAGGTATGAGAGTGCCTATGGTGTGTTTGTGAAGGACCTGACTACTACCTATATGGAGTGTGTCGAGTTTTGATGCAAAAGGGTGTTCACTCTAAGATGAACTAGAATAAAGACTTGCAGCTGAATCGCTAAATGGTAGAAAACTGTTAGGGGTGGATCAGGAGAGGAGAGACAAGTTCCTAACTAGAAGACCATGGGGGAGAAAAAGCAAAGAACAGAGTGAGTGAGAGCTTAGCTACCAAGAAAGATACACATAAAAGATCTAATAGAAAAACTCCATGAAAGACAAGAAAATCAACAGGGAACCATGCCACAATGAAAGGAGAAATGACCAGTGAGCTGAGAGGGAAAGGCTATACATGATGACTACACCCTCCCATGAAATTGGGCTCCAGCAGAGAAGCCATTTGGATGGTGAAGGCTATTCCATGTCCTTTGGTGGAGGATGGGAATTTATGAATGTCTCTACTGTGTTAAAGAGCAGGTTTACATTTCTGAATACAGGAAGTTTAACATTACATAAAGGTTGGCATCCAAGGGCTAAGAAAGGCCAGCATATTAGCTATACATTTAACATATAACACATACTATGGTAAGCAAGTAGGGCCATTCACTTCACCCTCTTGTTAATTTCCCTAAATGCAATATGGTTATCTTTCATTCTTCACTATTAAGATTTTACTAGTTTGACACTTAATTTTCTTATAAATATTAACGAATATATTTTTATACACTTTTTAAAGAACCATAGAACAATGTTTGGTGCTCCACCGAGGCCGATAATATGTGCTGAATGAATGGCCAGATGGAGAAATGCTTGTGATCCAGGCAAAGTGACATATGGAGCTATAAGAAAGAGGGAGTCCAAGATGTCACCAAGACCTCCATCACCATTATCAATCCCATTGTTGCCTACCCTTTCTGGACCATTGCCATGCCGTATTAGTTGTTACTGTACATGAATTATGTCCCTCTGTCTTCCCACAAACTACGACCACAATGCACGTGGTCTTACTGACCCCATATGACAGAAAAGGAAACAGAAGTCTAAAGTAGTTTTGTCACCTGAGCAGTGACCAGGGCCATTCACAGCTGCAGCCAGGATTTAAATCCTGCCTGGAGAGTCTGAGCTCCTTAGTGCAAATTGGGTCCTTCCTACTTTTGCCCCTAATCCAGGGCTCAGGGAAATTTGTAAGTCAAGAGAAAGTGAGCTATAACTGAGCCTCAAGCTAAGACCAGATGACCTATCATCTGCTTTAGGAGTAGATTTTTTTTTAAAGTGATCTGTAGACCTGAATGGATGGATGCTCTAAGACACATGGAGATGATCAGAGAGGATGTTGTCCATGCCCGTGTACTGACTTCCTAAGAAGAAGCCAGGTCCTTTCCAACGATTGCAGCTAACATCGCATTTCAGTGCATTTGAAAAGCTGCTCCTTCCTTCTCTGTTGTTTACAGATGCTATTATGCTTGGGTGTTGTTTTGCCTGAGAAAAACACTATCTGCAATGCACCAGACGCTGTACTCACGGTTTCCCCATTTTAAGCTATCATTCTAGAAATTCCCTGTCTCTTCTAAAATAAGAGTGATACTCCCTAGTTAAAGCTGGAACAGCCTGTGAGGAAATGATGAAGTGGGCTGAAGCATAAGCAAACAAACAAACAAACAAACAAACAAACAAATGTCAAAATCTACAAGGATGAACAATGTGTTTATTTCCAGAAATGTCTTGCAAGTTTTTTTTTCTCAAGACCAAATGACATTTTTTGCAACCGTGTTTATCTTTTAAAAGCCATCTACCGTATCTGTAAATGCATGCTAGCAGACACCTATGATGTTTTCCACGTGTTTTAATTATAACAGGGACGGCAGGAAGCAAAGGGAAAGGAAGAGATAAATTCAAAATCAGGGGGAGAGAGCTTGGAAAGGGGAACCACGGCTGCAGCTGAGGTGTATGTAATAGAAGACAAGTGTTTCCCCTACCTGGCTTATTCCTCCAAGGAACTGAGGTATAACTTGTCTACCCGCCATCCATTTGGATGCTTGAGTGCTGTTGTGTGGCTCACTGCACATGGGGCACATCCACAAGAGTGTGATGCTGACACTGGAGATGCCTGAGTAAAGAATGTGAAACTGAATTGCGGAGATGAGTATCAACCCACAGTCACCCCAGAAGTGGGTTGAAGTCTTGTGACAGATCTATAGGTTAGAAGTGGCAAATTATACAACATTTAAAGGCAAGTATCATGACATAGTATTTATGGAATCATAACACACACATACTAAGTTTCTAAAAACAAATGAATGGCTGGCAGCAGATTCCAGCTGTGGTCATCTCTTGGAGGAAGAAGAGAAAATGAGCATCAGTGAGAAACCTCAAGAGGTTTCATTTGTATTTCTAATTTTCTTTCTTAAGCCAAATATTTGTTATGTAAGTCTCTCAGGTTTTTGCAAGCATCTGCTTCATAAACGAAAAACAAACCCCTCTCTTTCTTTTGGCATCTCCGTTGTTGGCAAGCTCTGTGCAGTTACCGACTTGCATACTCGTCAACAACAACTATATGAGAGTGGGATTCTGATCGCGTACAGGGCTACGACTAAGAGGCTCTCAGATCTGGTTCCATTCAATTTGGATTTTAATGGCAACTAAAAATCATTTGAAAACTCATGTTAAATTATATCCATATGCCCACTTTTAGAAAATCAATCTATGAAGACATTAATTTTTAATATAAAGTAGTAGAGCCTTAATAAATGTTTAATTCAGTGGAAGCAGAATCCCTACATAGTTCCTATTAGTTATAAGTCCCCTTGTTATACTTTAAATTATTTGAATTCCCAAAATTAAATCTGTGTGGATCCTTTTCCATGACTGCCTGCTGTATAAAATCAGTTCACATGTAAAGCCTATCTACCATTCATACTTTTAGTTCACATGTAAAGTCCATCTACCATTCATACTTCCAATGTTTTAAATATATATAAAGAACTTTCTCTTTAACAAAGACTCATTTTCTGTTTTTACTTTCTCTTCAGTAATGACTTGCTTATGAGTTTCAATTTTGACACTAAAATTTCCATGACAACCCATTTTTTTGTCATAAATGCATGCATGATAAAGAGGGAGGCTTTAGTGGGAAAGCTGGATTAAGAGGCACAGGAGTTTTATTACAAGTACATTTTCAATTGGAACTTCAGAGACCAGACAGAATTAATTGCAATTGCAAATGAATTGCTCTTGCTGCCCCCTGACACTTCAGATCACCTTTATCTATTTTGTGTTCAACAGCTCAGAATGAACGGATCTGGAACCAGAGCCTGCTCTAATACATACAGCTTTAAAGCCTCCCTTTTAAATCATCCACATGGTGGAAACTCAAGAGATTTCTGAATACTCTAGGATTTCTAGTCTCCTTACTTTCCTAATTCAATTCTCTCTCTCAAGAGTCACAAGAATTTCTTGGACTGATTTCTCACCATTATAAAATGCAATTCAAAACTAATGGAATTTGTAAAATGTTGAAAGGTAGAAAGAAAAAAAAAAGTTACCCAGAAGTCCACCACTACGTAATAACCAAGGTTAATATTTAAACATATTTCATCAAATATGTCTAAGTATTTTACTAATAGACAAAGATAAACAATGTTCAAACAATGATCACACTCAAGATTCAAGGCAACCTTCTGTATTCCCTAAATGTAACATAGATGGGCTTTTTCAGAGCTTATTGGCTGGGAAAATGCTCAAGTTGGGGGTGTTTAGATCTGGTGGTTTGAATGAAATGCCATAAAATAATGAAGATGTAATTAGGTCCAAAGGAATTGTCTAGGGTTGTTCTCCCTAGTAATAAAGTGGTAATGATCCACAGAAAGCCAAGAAGCAGATCTTAATTTTGTCCTTTAGAGGCAGGTCATTTAATCTCCCTGAGATATGTTCATGTCTCCCTGATAAGCTTAGCTCTTTCATACAAACATGTGTTTGTTCATTTGAAATTTTTTTATTTGATAGTTTTAATTCACTATCTGTGAATTTTGCTACCTAGGCAAATGTCTTTCTCGATTCTTTTTCATTAAAAAAAAAAAATTCAAACACTCATTG
Source organism: Peromyscus aztecus (assembly GCA_902168405.1). Lineage (NCBI taxonomy): Eukaryota > Metazoa > Chordata > Mammalia > Rodentia > Cricetidae > Peromyscus > Peromyscus aztecus. Next base: position 46,679 of record CABHPQ010175434.1, read on the forward strand.
TATTCCAGGGACCATGCATACAGTGAATGGCAGCTAGGCTGCCCCTGTCTTCGGTAACACATTTGATCCACTCCTGTAGATATAACCAAAGGAACTAGAAGCAGTATATTTAAAAGGCATCTCACTCCCATGTTCATTTCAAAGTCTCAGGGTGTAAAAACAAGTGTCCATCATCTGATGAATGAATAAGGAAAAACCCCAAATCACGATAGATTACTACTCAATTTTAAAAAAGGTGGAGGGAGGACTTGTCACTGTGACTTCATGGATGAAGCTGGAAGACATCATGTTAAATGAAATAAGCCAGTCATAGGAAGACAAATACCACAGGCTTCACTTACATGGGGACTTTCACAGAGTTGAACTCACTGTATAAGTAATAATATGGCACGTACGGGGAGCAGACGCTATTGTGCTTGGGTGTTGTTTTGCCTGAGAAAAACACAATCTACAACCTGCCAGACTCTGTAGTCACAGTTTCCCCCATTTTAAGCCATCATTCTAGAAATTCCCTGTGTGTTCCCTCTAAGTTCAAGGGAATCTATCATACAAAATAGTGTCTCCAGTTAACCACAATATATGTAGTTTTGAAAACGATTGGGTAGATTTTAAGTGTTCTCACCACAAAATATTTATGCGAATATAAACGTTTATTAACTTGGTTTGGTCATTTCAAAACAGTGTTTTGTGTGTGATACAAGCATAGGGAGATAGGTCTATACATGAGAGAGATTTTGTATATGTATATGAGAGAGAGAGAGAGAGAGAGAGAGAGAGAGAGAGAGAGAGAGAG
>CABHPQ010175434.1:47481-66429 GCA_902168405.1 Peromyscus aztecus
GAGAGAGAGAGAGAGAGAGAGAGAGAGAGAGAGAGAGAGAGAGAGCCTTTTGAATGTGCTAGTTAAATTTTTTCAAAGCTCACGTATAATGGCCCCAGGATGTTGGCCCAAGCATCTTTCATACCACAATGTCTCTACTACATCTTCCCTAAACTCTATGAAACACACATGTGCTCTAGTCATATGCATTCAATTCTGCACATGCTGGTTATGATATCTACTCCCTCCTTATGTTCAGGGAGCAAGATAGGCAGAGCACAGGGAAGTAGTTGAATTTTGTTTCCACTTTGTACAGAGGTCCCTCCCTCATCAATGTTAGATTTGCATTTCTTTGACCGCTGAAGTTGTATGGTTTTCTTTGCTTTGCTTTTATTTTGGCATAGTGCATTATTTTCTACTTTCATTACCCCTTCAGGATGTTTGCTCACTTTTTAAAAAGATTTATTGTATTTTGTTTTATTTGTGTGTGTGTGTGTGTGTGTGCACATGTGTGCCCAGGTGGTCATGTGTCGTATGACAAAACTTTTCCTGGAGAAACACAACACACACATCTATTTAACCCAGATAGAGAACCTACAACAGACCAAAGTGTGGGTAATTCCAAAGTCCATTTTGGCGAACCAGTGAGTTTTATTGGGGTCACTTACAGGAGCAGAAATGACTCATGGACAGGTGCATCACCAAAGCCCACCCCAGCATGGGTGACAGCTCACAAAAGCTGGGAAACCCAGAGCTCACTACACAGCCTGCAGGCAGTTCAGTACGGTGGAGAGTGTCCCTTCCAAGTGACTCTAGAGTAGATGTCTCCCAGGCATTTCACCTGGTTTTTGCTTCTTCCAGGCAGCTCTTCGTGTCTCCAAGTCTTCTTGGCAGCTTAGCTCTGCTTACTCTGGCGGGAAGTGGCCTGGTGGAGCTTGTCATTTTCATGAACTTCCTGAAGCTATTTTGAGTTATTTACCTTTCTGCTGAAGGAGCTTCCATGCAGGATGGAATGTGTCAATCTCAGAGTAAACTGGCGCACAACATGGAGTCCAAAAGGGGTGCCAGATGCCTTGGTGCTGGAGTTGCACGGCTTGTGAGCCAGCTGTTGTAGGTGCTGGGATCCAAACTCTGGTCCTCTGATAGAACAGGAAACTCTCTTACCTGCTGGCCCATTTCACCAGCCCCTCTCTCCTCATTTTGTTTCGTTTGTATCTTCATCTTTTTTCTTGATTTCAAAGATCCCTCAACACTGAGGATATTAACCCTTTAAAAAGTATTTGGTTGAGTTTTTCCTCAGGGTCTTTATAGCTCCATGTTTCTTATTTTTAACACTATGGCAATGGAATCCATGTCATTTTGTTATTTATATTCAGATTTGTTGAAAAGGGGATATAAAGTGTAGATTCAATACAAGGGTAAGATTAGTTTAGATCAGAAAAGAAAAGTCAGACATAAAAACTAATAAAGGTAAGGAAGTCATGTGAGCTGGGTGAGCTGGGAACTCCATGCTTTATTGACTGACTGATTGATTGATTGATTGATGACGTCATTTGCTTGGCCTTCACTAAGGGTTGGCACAGGTCAGGCCATAGGTGATCCCGTGGCTTGTGTTAACAGGCAAATTCATCACTCGCAAGATCGAGGGCATTGTGTGTGTGGGGGGACAGACAATACCTTAGAGCCCACAGGAGAATTCTGAATCCCAGCACTGATGCCCCGAAAGGATGCCTTGCGAGTCCTCACAAGATCATACCATAAATAAATACATCTTTAACCATGGCCTACAGCAAAATGGGGGTGGGGGGACACTTTTCCAAGGTCAGTTCGAAGGTTTCAGACTCATTTATAAAGGATGGATGCATTTTAATGTTGTAAAATAATATCTGCTTCTGATTAAAGAGTTTACATCAGGAGGCATGCAGCAAGGGAGGGCTGTCGGAAGGAATATGTGCTTATTGATCCTAAAAGAAGTTGCATTTCCTATGAGGGAAAAAATACTTCAATGTGGCCTTTGATTGAGAGCAGTTTCACTGGTTAAAATACTTTTCAAATGTGTTGGGGTTGGCGGGGAGAAGCACATGGGACGGCTATTTTGCAAGACTTCAAAGGCCGGTGTTTTGAGCTGCTCAGGGTAAGTGGGACTAGTCTTGGCCCTGGATTCGGGATGCACGCTGCAGCAATTCAGGTATCCCCAAACCCTGAGTTCTGCTTGAGGGGCCCTGGGTCAAAATCCGAGGCAGAGAAAGATAGAGATGGTTCTGCAGATGCAGCATGGAAGTGGAAATACTCTTCTTAGCTTAGAAATACTGCGTCTCACTTAGGATTTCTGATTGGGGGAAAGTAACTTTTCTGACATGAAATATTTTTAGCATTGATAGCATAACAAATACACATGTTTAAAAGAGCCACAGATGGACCATCCAGTTCAGTTCTCAATTACATGTTTATATTCACTCTGAGCCGTTGCCTTCAAGAAGCTGGCATGGGGCTGGAGAGATGGCACAATACTGAAGAGCACTTGCTGCTGCCGGGGAAATGGAATTTGATTCCCAGCACCCCTGTCACGTGGCTCACAACTGCCTGGAACTCCAGTTCCAGAGGATCTCATACCTTCTTCCGCCCTCTTCTGGTGTCGGTAGGTACCCACACGCATACACACATTCACATAAATAAAACTAAAATATTTTAAGTGCTTTCCGGGAGAGATAAGCAGCCGACACTTGATCAGCAGCATGGGATGGTGGGTAAGAGACCTGCTCTGACACCAGATGGTTGGGATTAGAGTTGCAGATTCCCTATTTGCCAAGTGGATGAGCTGTGTGTGTGTGTGTGTGTGTGTGTGTGTGTGTGTGTGTGTGTGTGTGTACAAATGTATAGGCATGCATGTGGAGGCTAGGGGTAGACAACGGGTGTCTTCCTCAGTTGTTCTCCACCTTATTTTTTGAAAACAGTCTCTCCCTGAACCTTGGCCAGGGAGTTTCCAGGCTCTGCCTTTCCCTGCTTGCCTGGCGCTTGGGTGGCAGCCATACCCCACCACCTGGTTTTGTATATGTGTGTTGGGGATCTCAAGTCGGATTGCGCAGCAAGCACTTGATCAGCTGAGTCAACTCCCTGACTGGTGGCCAAGGATTTTTTTTTTAACTTTCCTGTCCTCCAGCTCTGTCATCCAAGTGTGGGATAAAGCACCTAGAACAACTGCGTCTGGCGTATTGGATGCTCACTAGAAGTTATCTCTCACTCTTTTTGCATCCTTATCCACACTTGCTGCACACCTTTCAGGGATGCCTAGTTCTGCCCAAGAGAAAGCAAAGGGTTTTGTTTTGTTTTGCTTTCTTTCTTTTTTTTTCTTTCAGTAATGTGAAGAGTTCAGTTCTGCTAATAGCAGAGTGGATTTTATGGAACTCCCATCTGCCAGTAACACCTCTGAACTCTGGACCATAAAACAGCACAAGCAATTATAAAATCAGAATTAAAATAATGGTTTGAAGCCACCAAGGGGAAGGACTGGAAATAGACAGCGCTTGGAAGGAGCACGATCCTTGAAGTCTGGGAACAAACTAAGTGAGATCCACTTTTAGCAGCTGTCTCTCTCAGGGCTCCTCTTGGTCTCATGATGTCGTTGCATGCTGCTTAATGATGGGGGTGAATTCAGAGCAATGCATCATTAAGCAATTTCATTATGACCTCAGCGTTACAGGGCGTATTTACACAAGCCTGGATGTTGCATCTGACCATACACGTAGGACTTATAATGGGATGTGGTCTTCTCTCACATAACCGGCAGTGCAGTGGGTATGTTCACACCATTTCCTCATTAAACACAGGAGTAACGTGTAGCATCATCAGGTTAAAATGGTTCTTGTATCACTCAGCAATAGGAACTTTGCAGCTCCATCATTATCTTAGGGGGTTGTTGTGGTATGTGATTGAACAAAGCGTCATTACATGGAATATGATTGTACAAAGGGGAGAGAATCAGGAAGAGGAGGGAAGTGGCTGGATGGAGAGTTCAGGTCTGTCGGAGAAGAAGGAGTTTACTCACCAAAGGACAGCCTGGAATCACCCCTACCAGTGCACAAATGGTCCTCAAATTATCGGTTATCTACCACAGTGTCACCTGCTGTCACCAGCTGAGACAACAGGGAGCCCAGTGACAGGTGATGGCTGCAAGAATCGGGCAGAGAGGTCAGCAGATGCTGAAAAGAAAGTTCTAGATAATCAAAGCCTTCAATTCCAGTCCAGGCAAGTGAAGGAAACTTCCTGAATTTCTTGTACTTTTCATTGAAACCTAGGAGCTAGGCCTGCAAATGAGAATGACGGACAACTCGAAAAGAAGGCATCACCATTGAACCTTGCCCAGAGGGACATGATTTGATAGTTATTCAACTCTGTGCTCAGACCAAACCCAAACGCTCTTCATGGGAAAGCAGTATGTCTCCTGCAGCTGAATACTCCCATTGTACAATATGATATTAAAAAAAAAACAAACAAACAAACCAAACACTGTATGAAGAAGTAACAAGGAAAGTGTGACCTGCAGCCCGAGGGAAAAACAGCGAACAGTTTCCCCCATAGCCCCAGACAGCAGAATTAGAATATGAAGACTTTAAAATCACAATGATGTATGTGAAAAATCTATTGGAAGAGATTGATATAATGGGTAAAAAAGCTGAGTTTTATCAGGAGAGATTTGGAAATGAAAAAGAATCCAATAATGCAAATCCTGGGACTACAATTTCATCTGAAAGTTAAAAATCATTGAATGAACTTAAAAAGCAAACTAGGAACTGTGGTAAGGGGGATGGGTGCAGTGCTCTTGAAACAGACCAAAATGAATTATCTACTTGAAGAGGGAGAGAAAATTCTTCTTAAAAATCATAAGCAATGGCAGCCTATATAACCGCATTGAGTGTTCTTTGGTTTGTGTGTAGGTTCACACATTCTGTGTATGTGTGTGAGTGTGTGTGTGTGCGCGCGCGCGCGTGTGCGTGTGTGTGTGTGTGTGTGTGTGTGTGTGTGTGTGTGTGTGTGTGTAGCCCCAAGGTCAGCTTCGTGTCATTCTGCAGGAGCCATCTACACAGGGTCTCTCATTGGCTCCTGAGGCTTGCTGATTAAGCTAGATTGACTGATTAGTGACCTCATGGACTTGTCTATCTTCACATTCCCAATGGTGGGATTATGAGCATGTGCCAGCACATCATCCCATGGACCAGCACATCCCATGGACCAGCACATTCCATGGACTAGCACATCCCATGTACCACCACATCTCATGGACAAGCACATCCCATGTACCACCACATCCCGTGTACCAGCATGTCTCATGGACCATGACCTCTCATGTACCAGCACATCCCATGTATCAGCACATCCCATATACCATGCCATCTCATGTACCAGTACATCTCATGTACCAGTACATCTCATGTACCATGACATCTCATGTCCACCACATGTCATGTCCACCACATCTCATTACCACCACATCTCACTGTTCCACACGAGTTCTGAGGGTCCTCACACTTGTGTGGCGATCACTTTACTGGCTTAGCTCCCTTTGTAGCCCACAGATATTCTAGAGAACATGAAATTGAAGCCCTATAAAGAAGGAAAGGAAGACAAAAATTACTTTAAAAGATGACAGAATCCCAGAAAGGCAAATACTGCATGTCTTCTTTCATGTAGAATCTAGGTTTTAAAAATATGTGAAAGAGGTATTATTTGGACAGAGGAAGGGGCCACTGGGGACAGGAAAAGGGAACAAGAAAGTAACAGTGTGAATCACCAAGCTCCATTATATACATATAAAAATGCCAGAATGACAATCATTTCCTGAATATGCAGCAATAACCATAAATTAGAACAATAATGGAAAAAAACCCTTTCTAAGTTGGGTTTAAAACATTAAACACACTCAGATGCAGGAATTCTAAATGAGCTCTGCAGAAGGACCAAAAGAAAACATCAAACATCAAACACATGCAAGTCACAGTAGAGCTTCTGAAGACCAAGGGAAAATATCTGAACCCCAAAGAAAGGACACATTACAAAACACCCAGAAAAGCAGGGATAAGAATGAAGGCAGACTTCCCATCAGAAACACGGAGGCTAAATAATGATGGTGAGTTTTCTTTAAAGTGCGGGTAAAAATACTTGCTGCTCAAGCCTGATGACCTGAGTTCAAATCCCTTGGACCCACGTAAAGGTGAGAGGAGAAGACAGACTCCATCAAGTTGTCCTCTGACCTTTCTTATGCACCATGGCATGTGTGCACCCACATCGCCTCTGCAAGAAATAAATCAGCCAAGTAGCCTAGATTTATATTCAAGCATGTCACTAATTATATTAGCTATGAATAGACCAAAGCTTTTGGTGAGAAGCAAAATGGTAGACAAGTATGCTGACTTAGGCCAGGACGTGGGGGTCAGAAGCAGGAGTATTGTTATGAGTTTAAGGCTAGCCTAGGGTACATACTGCATTCCAGGCTAGCCTGAGATATAGCCTTTCTTAAAACAAGCACAAAACAAAACAAAAAAGCAGATATTGTATTCACTGACGGGTTGAAAACAATGGAGTGGAGACGTGAATACCATTCACACACTGAACCTCAGAAAGCTGCTGTAGACATATTAATAATAATGCAGATTTCATTTATTTTCACTCATTTTTATTTGTGTCTGTGTTTGTGTAAGACCATGTGTGTGAGTGTGTGTGTGTGTGTGTGTGTGTGTATACCTCTGCATGTACACAGAGGACAGAAGAGGGCACTGAGAATTCTCCTCTATCACCCTCTCCCTGTTCCTTTGAACCAGAGTCTCTCCCTGAACCTGCGGTTCGTGTTTTCTCAGCTATGATGGAAGACAAAATCCCAGTGATCCTCAGAGCTGGGATTGTACATAGATGTGGGATATCTGGCTTGTCACAACGGTCCTGGGATCCAAACTGGTCCTCGTGATTGCACAGCAACCACTCTGCATCTGAGCATCTCACGAGCCCCTCTAGTTTGATTTCTACACATCTGTCCAGTGATTCCCTCCAAGGAGAATTATGCCTTGATTTAAAAAGTGTTTTGATGTGTGCACTAGACCGTGTGGCCTCTGAGCCACATAAGGACTAGTTTTGGTGCGTCAGAGGGGCCGATAAAACTACTTGAGAGTGACAAGTCTCAGTTGATACAGAAAATAATCTTTCAACATTCAACTCACGGTTATAAAAGCCAAGACTGTCTCAAAATGAATGGGGTCCAAGAAAATCTGAATTGGTATCCTACCAAAGAGGCTCTTTGTCTTGGAAATGGAAGGGTAGGGGGGTTATGAGGGAAGAGGAAAAGAGTAGATAGCTTTGAGATGATAGGCTGTACAGGGAGAGAATGACGCTTTCCACGATCCCTCAGATCTCAGGTAATGCTACTTAATCAGAAGAGCATATTTGGGAAGCTGGCGGTGATGCAAAGGGTGTGAAATTAGCATTCATCATTCATGTGATATTTGGGGGTCAAGAGTGATGGGGATGTCATTTTGGCGACTTCGTAGAAATCATGGGACAGGTTCTGAATTTTCAGAGCTATGGGACAGGAGATCTGAGTCAAAATTGAGTGTATGTCTGTGCTGGGTAGTTTTGTCAACTCAACACAAACTAGAGTCATCTGTGAAGAAGGCTCTCTATCAAGACTGGCTTGTTTCTGGGTACATCGCATTTTCTTGATTAATGCTTGATGTGGGAGGGCCTATCCCCCTGTGGGTGGCACCCCCCTCTGGTAATGTGTTCCTAGAGTTATTTGAGAAAGCAAGCCATGGAGAGCAAGTCAGCAAACAGCATTCCTCTCCATGATTCCTGCTTCAAGCTCCTGCCTTGAATTCCTGCTTCAGCTTCCTTGGTTGATAGATTGTAAATTGTAAGGTGAGTAAACCCTTTCTTCTCCCAAGCTTGTTCTGACCAGTGTTTTTATCACACTAACAGAGAAGCAGCCTAGAACAATGTCATGGTTTCTTTTCTGGTTGCTGCAATCACGTACCTTGGCAAAAACCACCTCGAGGAGAAAGTGCTTATCCTCTCTCAGTCCATCATAGCAGGAAAGTCAAGATGCTTGAAGCAACTAGTCACATTGTGTCCTCAATCAGGAAAACAGGACAATGAATGCATGCTTAGCTTACTTTCTCTATTTTATTCAGTCTGAGTCCCCCATCAAGGGAATGGATCCCTCACCAATTAAGATGGGTCATTTCACATCAGTTAATATAATCTGGATAATCCTGTACACATATTCCCCAAAACATATCCCCTAGGCGATTATAAATTCTGTCACGTTCACAATTAACACTATTACAATATTTTAAGAGTGAAAAGACTGAAATTACATCTGCATTTTATAACTGTATTCAATAAGAGTTCTTGAGATTTGAATGTTAGAAAATAGATCTCTACCTGAGTCATACAATAAAGGGTGCTTTTGCACTCAGATAACTTGGAAGTCCAGAGGTAAGGGGACTTCAGGCTTCCTTCAGTGCAAGGGTTCCCCATCCCATGTGAGCTCTGACCCACTTCTGAGAAAGTGGCTCAGCTGTCATCTTCCTTATGGACTTTCATCTTCGCACTGTTTTACACCCTTGTGAAAACAATGATGTGCACAGAGGCTCCAAGACCCCCAGGGTCACAAAACACTGTACATCAGCTCACTTCTGCAAAAGACCAGATAGGAAATATTTCAGGTGCAATGCCCCATTGCACCTAGTCCAACTCTGGCAGTTTGGAGCCAATGGGGCCGTAGCGAACCTATCAACACAAAGTGTAGCTGTGATCCAATAGAACATTACTAATTTGAGTATCATGAATTTTGTGTGCTATAAAGTATTAGTCTTTGGAAATTTCCTCACAACAAATTAAAAACACAAAATTTTCCAGCATTTAAGAGTGGAGCAAAGATAGGTGGTGGCCTAGATTTAACTTTACCTCACCTCTGATTGGAAAGATTATCTGGTTAGTTAAAAGCAAAAGCCGTGCTTTCCTTCCTGGCTTATAGACACTTTCCTCCATACTCTTCACCCAGGATGATTGTATTGAATGCCACTTACATGCCGCAATACTCCAAACTTTTCATCTTTAATCCAGACAGCTCCCATAACCCCACAGCCACCTGTCTACTCCATATCTCCATGTAGAGGACAAGTAGAGTTTTAAATGGAACATGCTCCACATCTGTCAGGAACACTGTTTCCTTCAAAAGGGTCTAGTCCAGTGGTTTTCAACCTTCCTGATGCTGGGACCCTTTAATACAGTTCCTCATGTCGTGGTGACCCCCAACCATAAAATTATTTTCGTTGCTACCTCATAACTGTCATTTTGCTACCGTTATGAATCATAATGTAAATATCTGAGATGCAGGATATCTGCTATGCAACCCCCATGAAAGGGTCCAGGGGGGTCGGGACCCACAGGTTGAGAACAACCAATCTAACCCCACGTATCAGAACTTGCATCAAGCTTGTATCACACATCATCAAACTGATACCAAGATTACAGGGCCGTGATTCTTCTACACTCTTGTATTTCTGATGTGTGTAGTAAAGTGAGCAAAGTAGTCTGATTCCTCTTTTTTTTTTTTTAATCCTCCTATGGGATGAATAAAACAGAAATCAATCAAAAGTCCGACAGCAGACCCAGAAACTTTTCACAGGTTCGTGTCAGTCCTAGGAGCTATGGTGACAAGGTGCAGTTGTGTGGGTCAATGTCCCGTAGCAGAGAAGCTTCCAGTTCAAACTGGGATCTTGCCCCACGTGAGACTTAAGATGCATCCAAATCCTCCAGACATCGCTTTGAGTTTTTGTTGTTACTCAGCTGGGCCCTTGCAGCTTGGCAGGTGTGTTAGCAAGGCGGCTACTAGCTACTAACATTAGAACTGTTTCCTCCCCCAGTGCCCACGTCTGTTCATCTCTTCAGCTTGGCCTTAGTTTGCACACCGTATCTATTTTCTCACCCCAATGGGTTGGCTTCCCAATTCTTTCCTGTGTTTCGATAAGAATACATTTTCAAGCAAAGATTAGTTCTTATAAAAATGAGTCTGCATGAGTGTTTAACCCTTCATTTTTTCAGCGTCCACTTTTTTTGAGCATTACTCTACACTAGATGTGGTGCTGGACCCTGAAGAGTCAAAGATTCCTACGTGTGTTGTAGCCCCCCATGAAAGACGCTCATAATGTATGAGGGGCAACCGATACATACATTTATAGTTTACAATCTAACCTTGTAGACAATTGGATGAAACCGGAACAGAACGTTGAAGGAAGAGAGGGAAATAGCCAAGATTCACAGGGGAGTTGATGCAGTGACTCCACTGGGAAGAGAAAGCAGAGAGAAGAGGGAGAGAAAGTGCAAACAAGAATCCCTGGTCCAAAGTCTCCCGAGTTGAGTCACAAGATGATTACTTCCGGAAAGAAATATTGGGAAGATGGATTGGGTAGATGAAATGCCTAATGAGTCCATAAATGAGGAGAATTGCTTCTTACCGTGTATGAGAAGATAATTTTTATCAGATAATGAAATTGTTTTCAGTCTTTGGAATGAAAATGAATCCCTTGGTAATGCAGATCACACTAATAAAGGGAGCGGGGGAGAATGTCGAAATTACACTTGGCTGGTCGTAGGCAGAAACCAACCTAAATAGTCTAGGAAAAAAAATGAAAGATAATGAAGTAATCAAAATAATTGCTTAATAGGGAATGTGAAAGATCTGCGGTGTTAAATTATAAATGTACATTTTTGAGAAAAATGAGGTGACCTTAAGGAACACATTAGAAACCCAAACTCATGCCAGGCAGAAGAGATGTCTTTCATTAGCAGAACTAAAGATTAATTAAATCTGGGCAAGCTCTTTGAAGTCCACAAGTGCGAGCCACATTAGAACACAATGCAACCGGTATATTGGTATCATAATTAATGATTAAAATAGGGCTCTTTATTGAATGCATTCTGGCATAGTTGACGTGACAGATGTGAGATGAAGAGGACAAAAGCGTGTTTCTTCAAATCCAAGCTGACTGCAGGACTTTTGTAGCATCTGCTGACCAAAGTGTGTGCGTGTGTGTGCGTGTGTGTCTGTGTGTGTGCATCAGCTTGTGTGTGTGTTTGTGTGTGTGTCTCTGTGTGTGTGTGTCCCTGTGTGTATCTGTGTGTGCATGTGCTTGTGTGTATGTGTCTGTGTGCTTCTGTGTATGTGTCTGTGTGTGTGTCCCTGTGTCTGTGTGTTCATGTGCTTGTGTGTACGTGTCTGTGTGCTTCTGTGTGTGTGTCTGTGTGTGTGCAAGCTTGTGTGTGCTTGTGTGTGTGTCTGTGTGTGTGTCCCTGTGTGTGTCTGTGTGTGCATGTGCTTGTGTGTACGTGTCTGTGTGCTTCTGTGTATGTTTCTGTGTGTGTTTCTGTGTGTGTCTGTGTGTGCATGTGCTTGTGTTTACGTGTCTGTGTGCTTCTGTGTGTGTCTGTGTGTGTTTCTGTGTGTCCCCATGTGTGTCCGTATGTGTGCCTGCACCTGTGTGTGTGTTTCTGTGTGTTTGTGTGTCCATGTGTCTGTCAGTGTGTGTGCATGTGCCTGTGTGTGTATTTGTGTCTCTGTGTGTATCTCTGTGTATCTGTGTCTATGGTGTGTTGTGTGTGTGCCTGTGTCTGTGTGTGTGTGTGTGTGTGTGTGTGTGTGTGTGTATGTGTGTGTGTCCACTGCAGGGTGGTTTACCTAGTGGGCAAATACTTATTCCTTCCCTCTCTGAGGTTGCCTAGAGACCCATCTTCGCCCCCAAGATGAGGGTGATGTGCCCCTTTACCAACCTCTCTAAGGTGCTAGGTGGGGGGAGGGGAGGGTTTATCGATTATTTCCCCTTATCTCTGAATCTTTTGTTTCAGATGAATGATTTTCAAGATTGGTATCAGTGAACGGAGAGAAAGGTTGAAATTACAAAGCCTCTGACATTTCTTCATGCTGCTCAAGGGTGAAGTTTTAGAGAAAATGGCCCAGTGCAGACAGCGTGTAGTGCATAGGTAAATGGAAGTCCTGATCAAGCAGGAGGTGGCGTGGCCGTCCACATGGGTTTTATAGGACCCGGTAAAAGGTAAATTGATTTCTCAAGGAAGACCATGGAAAGGAAGAAATGGGAGAAGGAAAAGCTTAGAGAGGGAAAGGGAATACCTGTCTTCTGTGTGGCTTCGACATAAAGCGGCAAATCAGAGAGGTGTCTGTTCGGCATCAGGACGAGGCAGGACCGAGCTGAGTGGGGTTGAGGATGCATCAGTGGAAGTGGTTCAGGACCACCAGAGCACCGGGTCTACAGCACCTGTCAGCTAAGACACTGGCCTGGGATACTGCACGAGAGAGCAAGTGGCAGGCATCTTTGCTTTATGGAAGGGATGGCAGTCATGTTCACTGTTTCATAATGGTACAACTCATGGAATACTGAATCCTGAAGTGGGGTTTTTAATTTGAGCTTGGCGGTTATTTTGTGGCATGAAGATCTCAAATTTGAGCTTGGTTTATGCTGCATAGACTGTAGACCATTTAGAGATGCTGCTCTCCATTCCCATTTGAAAGGGATCTGAATCTTGTAGAAAACATGCCCTATCTTGCCCTCAGACACAGCACAGCTTCAAGATTCTATTCTGAGAATCCTTGTAGAAAATAGGTGTTGTCTCATGCATAATTTTCAAATGTGTTTTCTCAATGCAGTAAAATGTTATCTTCAGACAACTTAGAGGAAAAGTTTCAAAATGATTTCATTGATGTGTTTGATTTTTCTCATTATTCTCCTATTTCTCAAATCCTCCAAAAGGCATCTTACTACAGTGCCCTTTGGACAAGCTCCCTTGGCAATAGATATATACTTCCTTACCATAGCTATATTCTTGCCAGGATACTCACTGTTTTCCTGCTACCTTGAATACATGAATAAATCCCATCTTGGAAGTTGAGGTTCACTCTCAATTATTACAAGAGCCAGCCCAGGATACATGACATTTTCAACCTTTTGTCCAATTCAAAAACTTCTTTTCCCTACATGCCAAAGATGCCCTGTGACTTGAAGTGAGGAGAAAGCCAAGCTTACTTTTTCAATTCTTCTCATCATTTCTTCTTATTACTTCTAGATGTTTCTGACACCTCATGTTTGTGGAGCCCTGGCAGGAGGCTGATGAGGTAAGGATAAATGGCTCATGTGATTTCTGTTCCTGTAATTTGCCTGTGTCCTCAGAGGGGCGGGCCCCCAAATGTGGATTCCTCAGGCACCCTTGTACCTGGCTGACACCATACTCCCAGACACCAACCAATGGGAACCAAGAGTCAGGGAGCTGGGGATGAAGAGATACCACTGGATTCAGTGAAGCATCCTTTGTTCAGTCACCCTGGGAAGTCTGACATACCTAACATGCTGGAAGAAAAAAAAAGTGTCTCTTCAAGGGTCATTGTGAAGCAATGGCGGTCAGTTCTATAACACATTTAACTTCCTTCTTGTTACATTCAATTTTTTTTCACAGTTTCTTGCTTTCACATGCCTGCCCTCTCCAGAAATAATCAGCATTGATCTCTTCCTTTATGCTCTGTTGTCTAGGAAACCCAGCTTAAGACAACTTTTAAACTAAAACCATGTCTTGAAGTAAGAAATAGCCCGATGAAGATGGAAGTTAATGGTGTAAACTCTGGGAATTACATATTTGGAGGTCTCAAGGCAAATTGGAGTGTGCTCTTATTTCTTATCTTACTCTGGAGTGTTATAAGAGATTGCCTCAACTGTGTGGCTTATAAACAACAGACATTTATCTTTCACAGCTGAGGGGGCTGGGATGTCCAGGATCAAGATGCTGGGAAATTCAGCATCTGCTGAAGGCCTACACCTGTTTCATGGATGGTACCTTTGACCTCTGTCCTTACACACCTAGTAGGTCCCCTTCAGTCTTTATTCTAGATGCTGGTTTTTTTTGTTTGTTTGTTTGTTTGTTTGTTTGTTTTGCCTGTCCTGGAACTCACTCTGTAGCCCAGGCTGGCCTTGAAATCACAGAGATCCGCCTGGCTCTGCCTCGCAAGTGCTGGGATTAAAGGCGTGTGCCACCACCGCCTGGCTAGATGCTCTTCTAAAGACACTGATTCTGATTACATGGGCTCTGTCCTCATCACCTAATTAGTCTCCAAAGTCCCACTTCCTAGTCCCATCATCTTTGGGGGCAGAATTTCAACACGTGCAAATTGGAAGGGCCTAGGCATCCTGTCCCTTCTTTGCACTGGACTTTTCAAGAAATGTGTCGGGTAGAGAATAGCTCTGCTCAGCTGGAATGATGGTGCATGGATTGTATAAAAAAAAACAGGCAGATGGAGAAGTCCATCTGCTCAGAAGTTATGGAATGGGCTATGGTAAGGAGGCTGGGAAGTTACAGAAGGATTCGAAATGGGATGCTGAAGGGAGATTTGCACTCAGATCACTCACTGCACTACGGAGGCTGAGCTGAAAGTAGACCAGGAAGATGGAGTCATCTTTGCAAATGCTCACTAGGATTGTGACCTTCCTGTGGGTTTGTGTTATAAAATACAAGTAGTCTCTCATACATTGGCGATGTCATTCTTAATAAAGTACTCTAATCATACTGTTTTCTACCAACTCACGTATACTAATTCTTTCTGAAGTTACTATGGACAGGGCTCAAGAAGCAGCATTGGAGACTAACGCTGGGTTGCTAGGTAATAACAGCAGAAAAGGGGTTTTGGAGTAAGCTCTTCCGCTGGACCCTAGTAGACCAGACTAAAAGTCAAGGTGAGTCAGGGGTATGGAAGTTCCGTGCTGACAAACTAAACGCACCTGGGTTGTTTGACCTGTTAAGGAACCAAAACAAGGGGGTGAGAACTGTTTTCCCCATATAAGCTGGTTTCAGTCAGCAGAGTTATGGAGTCCCTGTGTTTCAATATGGATACAAAAGACACAGTGGAATTTGAACCAATCACTTTTGTCCTCTTTGTCTCTGACTGTGCCTTGTAAAGGGAAGTAACTTTGAAACGACCCATTAGCTTTTTGTTCTTTGGTTCTGTTTTTTTTTTTCCCCTGCTACTTTCTAGCTTTAAAACCTGGCTCCCCTCCTTCCCTCTGAAATTTTATTTTATTTTATTGACTTGTTCTAACCAAAACTTTAAAAAAAGAACTTCAAAATGTTGGCATTGTTATTTTTTGACAGGTGTTAATAAATAATTAAATAGAATTTGTTAGATATATATCTAACTGTATGGAGTAGTTAGTAAAAAAAAAAAAAAAAAAAAAAGACCTAAATAATGGAAATAGACAAAATGAATTACATGATATTCTTCCAGTTTTCAGTTTGATGCTGGGTGGTGTCATGTCAAGGCTTCTTAAGCTACTTTACTCATTTCTACCCAAGACATTTGTACAGGATCCTACATATGTATATGTAGTTGGCATGTAAAGTCAACATTCATTGATAATAAATCATATAAAGACTTACTTTAAAATACTTATTTGCTATATATGTACCTATAACATAATTATACCATTTACTGAAGACGAAAGCATTTGCACACTAATGAGATGAATGTCCTTGTTTACTGTTACATGAAATTTTAAATTCTAGCTGAATGATAGAGTGTAGAGCATTTTCAACATTTTTCAGAGTTGGTTGAAGTTTTGACTTTTTAATCACGAATACTGAGACTGTCTCTTGCCATATAGATGTAGTTCAGGATAGCAGAAACCATTTTAGGCCCATTTCTGACATTGCTGGAAATTCTGTCCTAATCCCAAACCAAAATTTATTTAACAGTTTTTTTTTTTTTTTATGAAGCTCAAGTCAGGCCTCAAACAGCCATTTTAAAAACCATCCATTCTAACACAGTACAATTAAAAAACATACTAACCTGAGACTTACATGCTGAGGGATGATGGGGAGAAAATATTGTCTTTGTTTTCTGTAATTAAACCATGACGTTTCTGTAAGAGCAGAAATCTTTGTATGTGCAATAAAAACACAACAACTTAGAACATGCAATACTCTCAAACACGAGCCAGGGTGTTTCAGGCAGCACTGGTTGACACTACCTGGTGTGATAACACGCACAGTGCAAAGTCTGTGTTGTGCATTCAGGACCGAGGCTGCAGTGAGGTCATGCAACGCAACATGGACAGGCACCTCCAGAAACACCTCAGGTTCTGCGCATGTGATTTTGAGTCAACTTTTTGGCCCTCTAGAACCTTCCACTGCTGCCTAATATACTTGGGACCCCCCGTTCTGTGACTTGACTCCAGATGCGGTTGTGACCCACATTTTCAGAAGCTCAGGTCTGACTCAAGGGTGTCTGAGTCAGAATTCTCCAGAACAACAGAACCCACGGAATATATGGGGGTAGTGGATGGGAATGAACTAGCTCAGCCCACTGTGAAGCTTACACTCTGCAGAGGCAGGGACAGCGCAGCTCTCTTTAGACACAGGCAGTCTGGAGGTAGAGTTCCTTCCTTTGAGGACCCGAGTTCGTCCCCCCCCTTCTCCCTTTCCCTTTCCCTCCCCCCCCCTGTAGGTGTGTATGCACATTTGTGCGCATGTATGTGGTCCCCTACGGTTTATGTCATAAGTCTTCTCTAACCACTACCCACCTTATTCACTGAGGCAGGCCTCTCCATCTAACCCTGTGTGACTAGATGGACAGCCAGCGTGCTCCTGGGCTCCTCTGTGTCAGCCTCTGGAGTGATGGAGTTACAGGCAGGCCGTCATGCCGACCTGGCACTTAACTTGGGTTCTCAGGATCCACATTCCGGTCCTCGCGCTGGCAGGCTAGCAGCAAGTGCTCTTTAAACCACCGAGCGGGCCGTCGTATCACCTCCTTAGCTTTTTTCTCTTGAGGCTGTCAGCTGATGGCACAAGGTTACCCCTACACCATACAACGTAATCGGCATTATTCAGAAGCTCCTGATAGAAACGTTAATCTTTTTCTATAAAGCACTTCCACAGCAACGTCCACAATGGTGTGTGCGAACGACTGCCTTGGTACTGACGTTAAGGACGCACTGGGGAGAAAAACGGGGTCAGAGGGAAGAACTCGAGGATGTTATCAAACAGCAAGAGTGTTCCAAATAGCGTTTTTCAAAGCTTAGAGTGAGATCAGTGTGGACTGGTGAAGCGGCTCAGCGGATAAGGAACGGCTGGCAGGCCTGATGACCCGAGTTCGATCCCTGGTGCTCACACACTGCATCGAACCCTGTAAGTATTCCTCTGATCTCCGTACATACACTATGGCACACAGACATGAACATACACACACACACACACACACACACACACACACACGCTGCATGTAAAAACTAATAAGATAAAAATAATGGTGACATTTTAAGTGGAATCATTTTTGAAATAGTTTCCTTATCTTCTATTCATTCTTCAAGAGTCTAAGCACGAAATTTTTATTACAATTAAAACAGGAGGAAAACTTAAACCGATCAAACTGCGCATGCTCTCTCGGGTGCCTCCAATCTGACTCTTCTCACAAGACCATGAAGGTTTACAACAGTGGTTCTCAACCTTCCTAATGCTGCGACCTCTTAATACAGTTCCTCTTGTTGTGGTGACCCCAACCATAAGATTTTTTCATTGCTACTTCATCACTGTAATTTGCTATTGTTATGATTCGCAGATGGTCTTAGGTGACCCCTATGAAAGGTCCACTCGACCCCAAAGGAGTTGCGACCCACATGTTGAGAACTACTGGTTTACAGCATGGAGGACAGAGCTTCATTACACCCACAGTGCAGTCCTAAGTTTGCTGTTGTGGTTTGGGTGTCTCCAGATCTCATGTGTTGACAACGAATTCTCCAAAGTCATGCTTTAATAGTATTTGAAGATAAAGACTTTGGGAGGTAATTGGAGGTAATCATGGGTGCTCTGCCTTCAAGAGTAGTTTGATTATTAATGGGATATCCCAGGATTGTTGTTTTATTTTTAATAATGGTGAACTGTCTCTGGCTCTCTTGCTGTGTCCTACCATGAGATGTTTTTGCTGTTATGATGCATCTAGAAGGTTCTTCCCAGATGCTCTGCAAGACACCTGAACCATAGACTTCCAAGCCTCTGGAACCATGAAGCTAATTATTACTCTACTATCTAAAAATTATTCAATATCTACTATTCAATTTTTAACAACAACCAACCAACCAACCAACAAAAAAGGCCAACAGAGTAAGACAACTCCTTTCTTACTCTACAGTATTTTAATCATAACATTTTAAAGACAATCTCAAAGTAACAGAGACCTTGTTCTTTCTGGGACATACTGGGTAATACCAAGAAGCAGCCTGGTTTGGTTGGCCAAACATTATATTTAGCCCTTATTATGATTATGAGGTACAAATTGCCTATAGATCCTGGCCATTGGGTAAGATAATCATGCACATAATTATGCCTTACAATGTAGAGGATTATGATTTATTATAGTCCTACTTTGAGCCATCTGTTCCTAATTTCTTTAGTTGAATCATTTATTCATGCACTAGCTCACCCATTTATTCAATACATGTTTTTAAGTATCTTCTATGTGCTAGCTCTGATATAGTGCATGCTGAAAAAGACATCAGTCCTGCCGACTGAAGGGTCTGAACTATTCCTGTTTTACAACAGGGCCTGAGTTTCAGTTTCCTAAAAGGACAACGAGGGAGAAGGCAAGTGCCAGGCTTGAGCCAGCCCCCACAGTACCTCAAGGCAGTGACCAAAAGGGACAGTTCCTGTCATCTCCCTAAACATACCTTGCTTTGCCCAAGTATGCCCCCAAATGGGAAAACTATAACTACAGCCAATTAAAATTGTACTCATGTAACTACAGTCTGCCTAACAAATTGTGTTTGAGGTGACCTAACTGTTCTTACAATTCCCCCAGCTGAACTTAAAAGGGGACTGCATTTTCAGGGTTGCCATTTTGTACAAATGGTAGACACCCCCCCCACCCCCCCCCCC
>CABHPQ010175435.1:0-64069 GCA_902168405.1 Peromyscus aztecus
TTTTTTTTTTTTTTTTAACCTCTGAAGCTCTTCCTTTCTACTTCCCAGTAGGTGGACACCTCAAAAACCCTGGCACTGGATGGAGAGTTTTCTTGTATCATACTGTTGATCTCCCCTCTCTCCTGAGGATCTGTGAAGATGTCCCTTTTTTGGAGGATACCCAAAGCAGGACCCAAGCAGGGCTGGACCAAGCAGGGTTACCAAAGAAAGAGAACACTATTCCCGTTGCTCTGGGTTTTTTTGGGAAAATCTCCTTCATAACTTCTCAAGGCCATTTGGGTGAGCAGTCATCTAAACTGCCTGGAGACTAGCCTTTGACATGTTTCCTCAAAAATCTATCAGCTTTGGAACTAAATTGCTTTATTAAGACACAATGCCTCATTCCACTATAAAACAATCCAGCCGCAGAACCCCAGCAACAATGTCCACCTCGGGCCACTGGACCACATATATAACTTCCAAATTCAAAAGAAATTCCCGTTCATGCAAAGGAATGCGACCTGAAGTTTCCTGTATATAAGCTCTCATCTGTTCCCATAGCTACCCTTCTCTTTGCTCATCCTGCTCCATCAGGTTCCTCCCAGCCAGTCTGGAGAGCAGTTGCTGCCTCTGGTTGCTTCCTCCCTAGCCATGCCCACTCCCAGCCAATCCCTGCTCCAATCAGATGAGGAGTTCCAGCCAGAATCTCCAGGATGCTCCAATCAGATGAGGAGTTCCAGCCACACTCTTCCAGGATGTCCAGTCTAATACCTTTCCCCTCTGAGAGCTTCTCTGACACTTCCCATTTCTGCCTGCTTTCCACGCAGACCCACCTCCAGGGCTTACAGAATCAGCCACCTCACCCACCAGACCTGCCTCCACCCACACTCTGCTCCTTCTCCTGTTGGCCGACTTGCTGCTAACCTGAAACCAGGCTTAGATAGAGTTTACCACAATAGTAAGAGTAGGAGACTCAGAGTTCCTCATTCCATACTCCAACCCAGTTACGTTGTTGTTTGTTTGGTTGGGTTTTGTTTGTTTGTTTGTTTGTTTGTTTTGTTTTTTCGAGACAGGGTTTCTCTGTGTAGCCCTGGCTGTCCTGGAGCTCACTCTCATAGACCAGACTGGCCTCGAACTCATAGAGATGTCCCTGCCTCTGCCTCCCAAGTGCTGGGATTAAAGGTATGCGCCACCACCACCCACCACCCAGTTACATTTTTTAAAAAGCTAATCATGTTCATTCAGCCCATAGACTTCCAGACTACTTCGCTAGCATGCAAAAATGCCTTCAACCACACCTCTTTCTCTTCCTCCGCTTACCCCAGCAAGCTATATACCTAAGACCTAAATTTCTAACCTTACCTTGCCTGCCTCCCATGTGCTCCAGAACAACTCTTAGCCAAGTAGCAAAAGACAAGGTGTTTTTCTAGAAATTAAAAAAAAAAAGTTCAAAGTGCCCCAAATTGGCTCACAGTCATAGTCCTTTGTACAACAGAACTCTGCCCAGATAAAAATATTCACAAATATTGCCCTTTGTTCCTGTCAATGGTTAAATGTAGTCATGTTATTTCAATGTGTTAATAAATGCTACATGTATGCAAACTGTCTTTATATGTCATAAAACCTATGGCCATTGCTAATGTTATACATAGCTCTATACCTGATTTTAAGATGTGTATGTGGCAGTGCATGACTTTAATCTTAGCACTTAAGAGACAGAAACAGCCTGATCTACCTAGTGATGCCAGCCCAGTCTACATAGTGAGACTGTAATGATGAACATTATGTTTAAAAGTTTTAAATTGCTGTGCGTAAGAGAATTATAAAACAAAAATGCCTCTAACCTATAAACCCCACTTGCGCAAGGATAGATAACTTCCTGGAATTCTGGGAGCTGTTCTTGTAATTGTCTGATCGTATTCATGTGAGATAACAAACTGCTTGTTTTCGATTCTGTAAATAAGCTTGCTTGCTCCTGACTGCAGATAGGCAGGATGTGTGCTTGATTACATATAGGGGGATGTGTGCCTTATTACACGTCAGTATGTGTTCTTGCCCCGATTGCATGAAGGCAGGATGTAGCCTTGTGAGTTTTGCCTTTATAAATCCCTGACTAATGTAATTTGGTACTACATCTCGAGGGCACTCTTAGGTACAGTCCTGACTTCATGAGTATCTGGTGCCCGTCTCTGACTAAAGCCTCTTCTCTGTTAAAATTTATTCAGGGTCAGACTGGTGAATCTCTGAAGGACCCCAGACCCAAAACGTTACCCTATCTGAAAAAAAACAGAAGAAAATGAAACAAATGTGTGCATATGGATGTATACAAAACTACAAAACACACACACACACACACACACTTAAACATAAAAAGGTTCATACTTAAAGACAAATAAAGACACTTTAAAATTTATAGATAATATCAATATATTTTAAATATAACTTCTATTTTACAGTGTATTTATAATAAAATTTTGTGATACAATATGACTTCCTGAGTTTTCATTTGTTTGTTAAAAGATATAATAGTTATACATATAAAGTATAAAGTGTATTTTTGGTTAAAAATGAGACTAAAGTGTTTTTAATTAAAGATGATTAATATAAATATTTATTGTCTTTTTTGTTTGTTTTTGGAATCAGGCTCCAGAACAGTAGCCCTGGTTGTCCTAGAACTTGATCAGTATATAGACCAGCTGGCCTCAAACTCACACAAAAATAATAACAACAGCAAGCAATAATGAGTTATCTGAAGTAAACTTACTCCCTCACACCTGGGAGGAACATGAAAACACATTCCTAGAACAATTCCATGTTTTGAAGAAACTGAGGTCACAAGACTCTTGTCTTTTTTCTTGAAATGTTGTCACAGTGCTCAGAAGTCTCCTCACACGACTCCATTCCTGGACCACGTTCTCACAGGTCCCTAAAAAGTAAATACAACCAGGTGGTTTCACTAATTTAGTTGATGCCCTTGGCCAAAAGGGAAAGGATTGAACTTTTCCAGATCCTGTTATATTTAAATTTTTACTGGTTTCTTCATCAATGATAAAAATGATGCTAATCTTGATTGTGTTAAGGTTAAAGCAGTACTAAGCCATTGTGGTATAGCTGCTTTTTTCAATCAGGCCCCTATCTTACTGCATAGTCAATGTTCTCTCAGAGGAATTGTGTGGTGATATTTTATTTGTGCTGAAATGTGATATTTTATTTGTATGTTAATAAATAAAGTTTGCCTGGAGATCAGAGGTCATAGCAGCCATAAACAGAAGTCAGGCAGTGGTAGCACACACCCTTAATCCGATCACATGGCAGGCAGAGTCTCTGTGTGGTCAAGGACACAGCCTTTAATCCCAGTACCAACCATGGAGACCTGGAGGTCTGTATAGACAGGCAGTGACGAGAAAGTCATGTGGCTGGGCTTAGAGCCAATGAGAAGGCAGAACAGGAAGGCAATAAAAGCGCAGGTTAGACAGGAAGAAGCTCTCTCTTGGGAAGCTACAGCGTGGTAGTAAGCTAAGGTTAGTTGGTGACTATTTGCTATTTCTCTGATCTCTTCGGCCATTACCCCTGTACTTAGCTCTGTGTTTCTTATTTAATAAGACTGTTTAGAAATTCGTCTACAGAATTGAGCCTATAAGATAGAAAAAATATATGAGAAAACATTACATCAGCTTATGTTAAAATACTAACAATAGCTGTCTCAGAGCTGGGAGGCCGGGAACCACTTGGTGGTTGCTCAGTGTTTGAGTCTGGTGCCTCAGCAATTGGAATAGTCCCACAGTGTCTGTCTCTCACTGAGGAGGCTGACAACCTGGTAGTGCTCAGTCCATGAAGCTGGCTGGGTGCCTTAGCAGTCCCAATCCAGTGCTGAAAACCTAGAAGATTCCTGGAGAGTCACTGGTCCTTAGTTCACAATGGCAGTCTGGAAATGCTGGTTATGACAGCAGTGAAGGAATCAGCAGCAGCAGCAGCAGCAGTCAGTAGATCAACTTAGCAGCAGGAGGACTGAGCAAAAGGTAAAAGTTTTCCTTCTATCCTTCCCTTTTAAAAACATTTTTTGGGGCTGGAGAGATGGCTCAGAGGTTAAGAGCACTGGCAGCTCTTCCCGAGGTCCTGAGTTCAATTCCCAGCAACCACATGGTAGCTCACAACCATTTGTAATTTGATCTGGTGCCCTCTTCTGGTGTGTAGGCAGAATACTGTACACATAATAAATAAATAAAAAAATTTTTTTAAAGAATTATTTGTACTTTGTAATGTGTATTAGGGTTTTTCATGTATGTATGTGCACCCCATGTATGCCTGGTGCCAATGGAGGTTAAAAGAGGGAATCATTTCCCTGGAACTGAAGTTATGGATGCTTGTGAACCATCATGTGGGTGCTGGAAACCAAACTGTGTCCTCTGCAAGAGAAACCAGTGAGCCATCTCTCCAGCCCCTGCCCAGTCATTTTTACCTGGACTGCTACCAGAAGGCTCAGCCCACACTCAGGGTCTTTTTCTAACTGTCAACAATATACTGTTTTTGTATTCCTGATAATTCTTCTAATGTCTCTCTTTCTAAATAGGTTTTCTATGCCCCATAATAGGTTTTTCTGTCGGCTCAGTAAGCCAACATCAAGCCAAATTGAAAAAGTAGAACAGGTTTATTTGAGCAAAGCAAGTCCTGGGTGGGTTCTCCAGTCCCAGAGGTGGAGGTTGGAGAAGTCACACACCCAAACTAAAGTAGGGAGGTTAGATAGATAGATAAAGTAGGCTAGGTGTGATGACGTGTAGCTGAATGCTCTAGGCGGGGACTTGGCAACTTCAGAGGGGGAGCTGCGGCAGCTGCCAAGAAGGCAGAACCGGGCTTTTTGGCGCCCTTTCTTTGTTGGAGATTCTCTGAGAGGGTAGGGATTGGAGAGAGAGAGTTGGGGCCTCTCAGACCTTGCAGGAGTGAGCTGAAGGTACCACCCAAACACTTACTTTACAAGATCTGCAAAATCAGACTAAGACCATGCCAAGCATCACCATCTCATTGTTGGTCTTTGCTCAGCTGGTCCTGTGACCGTCTAATTCCGCATGTGTAGGTCCCCTTGATTGCCCCAATGCAGAAGAGTCAACAAGAGTGGTAACCCCGAGTCTTCCAATACTCCCACTTCAACAGGAAACAGCCACAGAGACTCAATGACTGTCTCCTAAGTACTTTTAGATTCAGCTATTGAACTCGCTCGTTCTCTGCAGCTCCACCACTATCGGCTGTGGGCTGCTTGCTGACCTCCTATTGAACCAGTGTGGTTTTCCGACCCCGAACTTAAAGGCCATGGCTTTTCACCCTGTCTTTTAGCTGCCTAATCCATTTTGTATACCAGAGGCTAAGCTGTTTTAGCCAGGACAAGCAAGGCATGGTGACAGTATTTTTTTCCTCCAAATTTTCCAGTACCAGAGATTGCCCCAAGACCCTGCCTGATGAGGATCCCACACTTGTCCAGCAGGAAAGAACATGAGGATCCACTGTTCCCCTTTCTCCTCCTATGTATAAAGAAAGAACATGAGGATCCACTGTGCCCCTTTCTCCATCTATGTATGACATTGTTAGCCAGGAATGTCAGAAATGTTAGTTAGTGCCACACTATTTTGTAAATCTCTCCATTTTGGTTAAATGGTGATCATTAAAAGAAAAAAAAAAAAGGCCAGGTGGTGGTAGGGCACACCTTTAATCCAGAGGCAGGCAGATCTCCAAGTTTGAAGCCAGCCTGGTCTACAGAGCAAGTTCCAAGACAGCCAGGGATACACAGAGAAACCTAGTCTTCAAAAACCAAAAAAGAAAAATAAATAAAGAAAGAAAAAGTAATTTGCATTTCCAGAACTAAAACAACTTGTTTTTCTACCTTTCTGCCTTCCCTGTCCTGTGACCCCAGTAAAGGATCACAGGAGATGTTTATCATCATGTGACATTCTTTAACACACCACTCCTGAGGTTCCCCTGAAGAAAAATGAGTCAGAGAGGCAGACTTGATTTCAACAGGTTGAGACTGCTTTGTTGGAACAGTGAGGAACCTTTCCATGAGATGAAGTTGAGCACATTTAGAGAGGCTGAGGGACGGACGGACGGACGGACGGACACACACACACACACACACACACACACACACACACACACGTAGCTAGCTACCAGGAAGTTAGAGCTATTTTTCTTTTTTTTTGTGTGTGTATATGGTTTGACTAGAAACAGGGTGGGTTGTTTTTGATACCCCAATACCCAGACATATTGTTTCTGCAAGTGGGACAGATCTGCCAGACTGGCACCACCAATTCTTTATGTCTAGGGGCATTGCCAGATACAGTCTGACTCAATTTCTCATGATCTGAAGCTATTACCCGACAAACCCTGGCAATGCCAACCATGGCCCCAAATGGGAACTTTTCAGTCATTCTACCCCACCTCATTGTTGTGAAATATTATTTTAAGGTGTGTTACTTTTGTTTATGTTGCATTTGTTTAACTCTGTGGAGCTGTGTTACTTGTCTTAAAACACCTGATGGTTTAATAAAGAGCTGAATAGTCAATAGAAAGGCAAGAGAAAGGATAGGAGGGGCTGGCAGGCAGAGAGAATATATAGAAGGAGAAATCTGGGAAGAAAAGAAGAGCAAGAGAACAAGGAGAGGAGGCCTCCAGGGGCCAGCCACTCAGCCACACAGCCAGTCAGAGTAAGAGTAAAAATAAGATATACAGAAGTAAGAAAAGGAAAAAGCCCAGAGGCAAAAGGTAGATGGGATAATTTAAGAAAAGCTGGCAAGAAACAAGCCAAGCTAAGGCTGGGCATTTATAATTAAGAATAAGCCTCAGTGTGTATTTATTTGGGAGCTGGGTGGTAGGTCCCCTGAAAGAGTAAAAACAACCAATAGCCTCCCACTTTCTGCTCTATAAGTACCCTAGACTGCAAAAAGAGAGCTGATTCTTTTATCAGAGTCCCCTTACAGATTTTTCTTCCGAAAAACAAATCAAACCCCCTGTTCTAGCCTGAATTCATTTCCTTATCTGTCTTTCCTTCTCCTTGACTTATAGTAGGAGCATTTTTTTTTGTTGTTACAAACATAAATATTGCCTGAATGGACCAAGACTTTGAACCACACATTGCTTTTATCTTGATACATTGTTATAATACACATTACTTAGAGATGTTTTGACATCCAGTAAAGAGTATTTAGATGTATATTGTCTCTCTAAGATGCTTGCTTTTGAAGATCAGTAGCTCTTGTCAATTCTGTAAGAGTTTTTCAGATTCAGTTTCTAGAAGAAATATTTGAAGGCCCCAGGCCCACATCACAACCAGGAAAGGAACTCAAAATTAAACTTTCAATTAATTAATCTTTATTTAGGTCTGAGTGAGTCAAAGTCTTATATAGATAGTTTTTCTTCAGTCTCAAATTCTATGGTTATCAAATTACTGCATTTTAGTTAATCACCTTTTCAAAGGAAGAAGGAAAAAGAGGCATCAGCTCCTACATATCAGTGTAGTCCAAAAATCATCTCCCAAACATGCATTCACACACACAGACACACACACCACACACACAGACACACACACAGAGACACACACACATACACACACACACACACACACACACTAAATTAGGCATGACAGAAAAAAGTAATAGTAAGCTCAACAAACAATGCAAAAGTGTAGGGGCCAGAGGTTTGTTACTAAGTTACTTTGAGAAACTCTAAGCCTAAATCAGGTTTTACCTCATGCTGCCTTAGAAAACATCATAAACTCACAAATTACTTATGTAGAAGGGCACCAAGATAGGGCAAACTTACTATTTCCCATGGTTATACAAATCACAAAAGAGAAATCCTTGACAGCCTTGTTTGCTTTTCTCAAATGGCACAATGGAACCCCAATGTTTCAATAGAGAAAAGAAAGGTGAATACATTTCACCCTTCTCTGTCCTACCAAATAGCTCAACAGAACTCCCGATTCTGCTTAGAAGAGCTTCCAGATTGGCAAAGTCTGTCTTATAAACAGCATCATATCCCAAACAGTTGAATGGAAATGACTCAGAAGAACTCCCAGAGACAAAGCCAGTTACCAAATGACAGTGACCAAAATAATTGAAAAAGAATTAAAGCCATTTTCAGGAGTCCCGAACCAATGAAGTGCTGTGGGATTGTCTGTATGTCAAATTGCTCTGATTGGTCAATAAATAAAACACTGATTGGCCAGTGGCCAGGCAGGAAGTATACGCGGGACTAACAGAGAGGAGAATTGAGAGAATTCTGGGAAGTGGAAGGCGGAGGAGAGAGACACTGCCAGCCACTGCCATGACAAGCAGCATGTGAAGATGCCGGTAAGCCACGAGCCACGTGGCAAGGTATAGATTTATAGAAATGGATTAATTTAAGATATAAGAACTAGATAGCTAGAAGCCTGAGCCATTAGGCCAAACAGTTTAAACAATATAAGTCTCTGTGTTTACTTGGTTGGGTCTGAGCGGCTGTGGGACTGGCAGGTGAGAGAGATTTGTCCTGACTGTGGGCCAGGCAGGAAAACTCTAGCTACAATGAAGACAGCTCCAAGATACACAGGGAGAAACTCATAAAAAGGCCAAACATTGTCCAGGGTCCAAAACAGAGTCCACATACGTGTTTCCATGCTTCATGGAACAGAGCTACAAAGCAGTGGCTACCCAATGAAGTGGGGAGTTAAGAAAAGTCCTTTGAGGCTGGAGAGATGCCTCAGGAGTCAAGAGCACTGGCTGCTTTCCAGAGGACTTGAGTTTCGTTTCCAGCTCAACCTGGGGTGACTCATGACCACATGTAACTCCGGGTCAGGGGATCTAGCACTGTCTTTGGGCATCCATGGACATGTGCACATACATTGAAAATACTCCTAAAAATTTTAAAATCTTTTTAAAAAATGTCCCTGGAATAAATGATTTCAGTAACTGTGCTAGACTCCTGGATCTTCCTCTTTATTGAGGATCCCCTTGCTGTAAGTGGCTGACATCCAAATTGTGTCTTTCCTCCTAGTGTTAATCCTACCAGTTGAGAGTAAGACTACTACCTCAATCTTAAGCTGTATTTGAAGCAAGCTTTAATTAAATACTGGCCAGGAGAATGGGCTCTGGCCAGGACCATTCCATGGTTCCCAGGAAACGGCCACAAGTCACATTTTTGCAGGGGCTTAAAAAGGCAAACCTACAATTTACCGCATTTCCCATCAGGTCCAATCAGTGGCAAGCATAAGCCCTGACGTATTTCCTGCTTATCTATCTCCTGCCTACATGTGATCAAGCACATCCGGTGTAGACGGGTGATAGGATGAACAGCCGCTGGTTAGTGGCTCTGGTTGCCACATGGGAAGGTCACAGTCATGACAAAACCCAGTGGTACTTTTAGAGCTTTATTAGGAGGGAAAGGCGGGGAGAAGAAAGGGGAGAGCCAGGCCTGGCTGGGGAGGGAAGCAGGGGGAGGGAGCAGAGCAGAGAGCAGGGAGCAGGGAGAGAACACAGAGAGTGTGAGGGTCTGCGTGTGGCTTTTTAAGGCTGTAAGTGTTGCCAGCACCTACTGATGATGTAAAACGTAGAATGCAAGACTCCAAGCTGCGCATGTACAGGATCCTAACAGATGGGACAAACAAACAGAGGACAGACAGGAACTTATTCTTAACTGTCTTAATTGCAAACAGAACCCTTAACCTGAAGAGTACATTTCTCCTGTTTTGGTGTCACACTCACTATGGCTGGCCAAATTTGTTATCAAGTTGTTAGGGCTGCTTGGGCCCATGCTTTGACCTTAATAACTTTTGTAACATTACTTTATGTGAGTCAAGTCTTCATATTTAAAAAAGATCCAAGCTTTCCATTGTGGTGATATTGTGTTCCCCAAAATATTGTGCACCCTAATAAACTTATCTGGGGTCAGAGAACAGAACAGCCACTAGATATAGAGGCCAGAAAAAGGTGGCACACACGCCTTTAATCCTAGCATTCCAGAGGCAGAAATCCGTCTGGATCTCTGAGTTCAAGGCCACACTGGAAACAGCCAGGGATGGTGACTCACACCTTTAATCCCAGGAAGTGATGGCAGAAAGCAGAAAGATATATAAGGCGTGAGGACCAGGAACTAGAGCTGGTTAAGTTTTTCGGCTTTTGAGCAGCAGTTCAGCTGAGATCCATTTGGATGAAGACTCAGAGGCTTCCAGTCTGGGAAAAGTTGAGGAATTGGCAAGGTGAGGTGGCTGTGGCTTTCTGTTTCTCTGATCTTCCAGCGTTGACCCCAATAACTGTCCTTAGGTTTGTTTTTATTAATAAGACTCTTTTAAGATTTGTGTTATATTCCACCACCTTCATAAAAGAATTTTCTCATTATTTAGTATAACTTGCTTTACAAAATTCGAGTTTTTAAATTGGCAAATGATTATCTTAGATCTTCTAGGAGGAGCTTCATTTCTGGATATATCTACTTTAAGTCCAAACTCTTAGTGCTTAAAAATCAAACGTCTTCCTACTAAGAAAAGAATAATGGCTGGGTCCAACCAATTGCGTTACTAATGTACTCTTGCTATTTAAAAAGTCCAGATGACAAATGAAAGCCTCAGGGAAGATCTATGACGTACTCATAATTCAGAGTCACTTAAAGTGACTTACTCCATTGATTCTTTTTAGAGAATGTAAAGATTCGGATTGACTCTTTTTAATCCAATGACAACGAAACCAGTCTCCACTGACAACATTCATGATGCTTTACACCTTAAGAGTTCATGATTATTGATTCAATGAATATTTAAAGTATGTTATATTATATAGTTAGCTTAAATTTAAAAAAAATAATAAGCAAGGATTGGGACTTGTGATGGCTATTCTTAGTTGTCAACTTGACTAGAATTATCTAAACCCCAAATGGCTGGAAATACCTGTGTCTTAGTTAGGGTTTCTATTGCTGTGAAGAGACACCATGACCACGGCAAGTCTCATAAAGGAAAAACATTTAATTGAGGTGGCAGCTTACAGTTCAGAGATTCAGTCCATCATCATCATGGTGGGGAGCATGGCAGCATGCAGGCAGACATGGTGCTGGCTACATCTTGATCAGAAGGCAACAGGACACTAAGCAAAAGAGACCTGAAAGCCCGCCCCTACAGTGACATACTTCCTCCAACAAGGCCACACCTACTTCAACAAGGCCACACCTACTTCAACAAGGCCCCACCTCCTACTAGTGCCACTCTCCATGAGTTTTTGGGGGCCAATTACATTCAAACTACTACAACCTGTGAAGGATTTTTTTTTCTCAATTAAATCGTTTGAAGCGAAAATACCCACTTTTTAAAAATATTTTTTGTTTTATGTGCATTGGTGTTTTGCCTGCATATATGGGAGGGTGTATGACTCCCTGGTACTGGAGATACAGACTGTTGTGAGCTGCTAAGTGGGTGCTGGGAATTGAACCTGTGCCCTCTGGAAGAGCAATCAGTGCTCTTAACCTCTGAGCCATCTCTCCAGGCCTAGCAGTGCAATTTTCATTGTGTAAATATCCTTTGATCCATATGCAGTTCTTTGTTGGAAGGTAGAGTCTTACTTTCAAATCATGAGTCAGCGCAATTTCCTTGAACTGTCTGTAGAGATTCTGAGACTGTGAGATTGTCATTTTGATGGACTTGCTGTTTATTTGGCCAGCATGATCTGCCACTTTTAGCATCACTGTCACATCCGGGGACTTGAGGGCAGCTGTCTGAGCTCTCACAGTCACGTCCAGTTTCCACTGAAAATCTATGAGCTTGCAGCAGGTGATCTCAGATTTGTCATCCAGCCCTGATTCTCTTAATGGAGACTCCTCCATGGCAAGAGTGGAACTCTGAAAGTACCCACTTTTAATCAGGATCTTCTGAGGTTGGAAGATCCACCTTTAATCTGTGCCACGTCTTCTACTGGCAGCCTACATAAAGACAAAGTCCTAACCCCTGATCATTATTTTTTTAAAATTTAAGCTAACCATATACTATTGCATACTTTAAATGTTCATTGAATCAATAAGCATGAACTCTTAAGGTATAAAGCATCATGAATGTTGTCACTGGAGATTGCTTTTGTTGTTGTTGGATTAAAAAGTCAATCCGAATCTTTACATTCTCTGATAAGAATCAATGGAGTTAGTCACTTTAAGTGACTCGGAATCATGAGTATGTCATAGCTCTTCCCTGAGGCTTTCATTTGTCATCAAAGAGAAGCTTGCTCTTTGCCTATGTGCCCTCACTGTCGATGGCCAAGTCCATTCCTTCACTGGCTTTAGAGCCTACTTCTTCAGGATTCTGATGTATACTGAAGACCAGCTGAGACATCCAGCCTTGTGTACTGAACAACCACTAGAGTCTTGGACCTTCCATTGGTAGACAGACATTGTGGACTAGCTGGACCACAGCCTGCAAACCCCACATGAACAATCCATGGATTCAATCCACAGCAATACATAAATCTATCCTGGTGGCACATGCCTATAATCCCAGCACTTGGGAGGAGGAGACAGGAGAATTTCAAGGCTACTCCCAGTACGTAGTAAGTTAGAAGTCAACCTGGGCTGTATAAAACTGTGACTCTAAAACAAACTCCAAATAAAATCTCCTGATAAAAAGTAAATGGGCAATATTACAAAGAGACTCATCCTTTCCTTTCTGACTGTGGAAATGTAGGTAAGACTTGATTACACTCAACAAAGTCTATGGAACCCGATTTCTCATGTCTGACCTTTAGTTTCTGTCCTTTTCAGTAATAACATCTGAAAAGACAATTTTGTTGGAAGGAAATTTAAAATGATGTTCTGTTGTTATCTGATTTCTTCTCTAGTTTAAATTCCCTTTTACTTTTCCAAAGTAAAATATAATGGAATACCAAAATAACAGAACAAATAAAATTGTTCATCACAAATAGCTTATAACTATAAAATAAAACCAAGTGAAAGAAAAACAAAAATTAAAAGATAAAAAATTATTTCAAACATTATAAATATCATATAAAATATTTCATAGAGTACAGATACCTATAAACACAAGGGTAAACGTCTAGTCAACCTGGTTAAAGAATGATGTTTGGTTGGTTAAAGTGTCTGCTTCCTACATCTGCTGCCTTAACTCTTTAGGCCTTATTGTGTTTTTGATTATTTTAACTTTTGGTGTAATACTCCTATTATTTCTATATGCAACATGTAAATGTTGTGTCAGATGCAGGAGGTAGAAAATGAAAACTCAAGCCTGGATAATAATAATGACCACTAGAATTTGATCTGATCCAGAGATTTATTCCTTAATGGCACAACAGCCTTTTCTCTCTCCTGAAGACTGTTTCCTTGCCCACTGTCTCGACTCTATCAGATCATAAGAATGAGCACAATAGGGCATAGAGCAATATATTATCTCTATATGTACAAAACGTGATGCTTAGCCAACAGGAGGGGTTGTGAACTCAGTTCCCAGGGTGGGAAAAACCCACAACCTGGGTCTGTGGTAGCATCTATAAGGCTTAATAGGATTAATGATTAGAAGTTCTGATTGTGGGGTGCCACTGGGTACTCCTCTGAGGGATTACTTGAAGCAGAATGACTCACCCTCTATCTGAACCACACCTTCTGGCAGCAGCTTTCCAAAATCTTCCAGGCCTCCAGTGCCAGATCGAGACTCTGAGACATCTCAGTTCCTGGACTGAACAATTACTAGATTCTCAGCCTCTCAAGTGTGAGGTGGCCATTGTTGGAGTACTCAGGCTGCAGCCTCTAAATCAATCTAAAAATCTCCTTTGTTTATATATCCATTCTATCAGTTCTGTTCCTTTAGAAAACCCTAATACAAACAAGTGGGTGTGAGCTAATCTGGCCAAACACTCAGCTTCCAGGCAGTTGAGTTCCTTTCAAATGCA
Source organism: Peromyscus aztecus (assembly GCA_902168405.1). Classification (NCBI taxonomy): domain Eukaryota; kingdom Metazoa; phylum Chordata; class Mammalia; order Rodentia; family Cricetidae; genus Peromyscus; species Peromyscus aztecus. Next base: position 13,875 of record CABHPQ010175435.1, read on the forward strand.
TAAAAGAAGAAAGATAACAAGAAACCAAAGCACAAATAAGTTCCCCTTAACACTCCTGGCATTGCTGACCTCTGGCAAGGACAGAACTGTCACTAGAGCTAAGAACAAAAGTAAAAGTTCCTGGCCCTAAACTCCCAGGCTGGTTTCTGTCTCCATCCTCATCTATCTGATAATATCTGAGAGATGTCATCACAGAGATCCCCTGTTTGATCTACCTACCTACCAGATGTTCCCACTAATCTATTTTGTTGTTCTTTTTTTTTTTTAACAACAATCTCTTCCATATATTCTTTGGTTATTTCATGCATGTGTACAATGTATCCTGATCATGCAAGCAGCTTTTTCCTCATGCTCCTCCTGGATACCTCCCCACAAGTCCATTTTCCACTTTTTTTTGTAACCCGGAGTTCAATTAGTTCTGTCTTCTGGAATGCTGACTGATCTTGTCAGCTTCTTTATACATATAATCACAGCCACAGTGAGTTCATGAGGGCAAGAGCTATGCCCGATGCAGAAGATAGCATTTCATAGCAAGCTTCCTCATCTTCCAGTTCTTACCTTCCTTCTGTTTCCGCTGCCCTGATGTTCCCTAAACCTTGGTGGAAGGGCTGATAGAGGGATGAGCACTATAGTAGTCTCATCACTTTAGCCCATTAGGAGTCTCTGCAGCGTTGGCTACTGCAGAAATAGGCTTCTCCGGCCAAGGCTGAGGGCAGCGCTAATCTTTGTGTATAAACACACATGTTTCAAAAACATTTAGACAACATGTCCATTGAGCAAAACAATAGTAGTGCCCCCCTACACACATGCCCTTAGGACCTATGCCTTCTCAAGCCAGGGGCTTTTGACCTGGCTTACAGTACAGCAGAAGTGGTTACCTTCATAACCTTCCTGCCACTGTTACACCAGCAGACGTATCTTGTCTGTCAGGTCAGTGTTGTAGCATTTAAAGTCCAACAATTGGATCAATGTGTTTTAAATGTGCCTTGCTTTATGACTTTGTTCTATTAATACAAAAACCATATGAAACTTTTGCCATATTGGAACACAGTATTGGGGGCAAACTGAATCTGTGTTTCCCAGGCCAGGGTCATTTATATTTGGCTCCAGAATAATTGTCTCTCTCCCTTTAAAGACAGAGCTGCGTTTCTGCATCAGCATCATCCTGTGTGTCTGAAAATGATGGGACAGATAAGGTCACTTTTACATAATAGAAGGACACATCTGTGTGCCAGAGGACAAGAAGGAACCTGCATGTACACATTGTCATCAGCTCAGCACACATATACTGCTGATGGTTTATTTGTTCTGAGTTAACTTTTGATATAGATGATGTCTTAGAAATATTACATGACTCAATGAAGGTTTCTCTCCTTCCACCATGTGGATATGGGGGATTAAATTCCATCATCATCAGACTTCACTGCCTTTACCTGCTGAGTTATCCTGCCAGCCCTGAAATATGGTGTTTTAAAAACCCCGTGTAGTTTAATAAGAGATAAATCTCCAATGAGTATTTTAATTTTATTTCTTAAATTTATTTTTATGTTTATTTGGCCATTTGCATTCATGTATTAGTTATAATCAATAGAGATGATGTTGTACAACCTTAAAGTCATATACATGCGGAGTTTTAAAAGTTAATTTCAACCTGTTTACATAATTTTGTGGCACAGAAATGTGAGAGATTGAGCAATAGCAGACATTCAGTCATATAAATAAAACATACTAGAATTAAGCTTGGCAGTGGAAGTAGAATACAAATAAAAGTTCAAGGAGAAAGAAGTTATATGAAACTTTCAAATGTTAAACATCTGCTGGTATTTTTAATGGATGCTGGTAGCTTTCAAACAGCAGTTGTATTATTTATATTTAATTAATCTAAAACAAGAACGTTTTAGTCTAAATTCTCAGTAGTTATTGCATATCACAAACTATAGCCACATAAAATTGTGCTGAAAATGTTAGTTAACCTAAAATTATATAATATATTTTGAAAGTTCTTCTGGAGAATCCTGGGCAAAGAAATTTGAAGGCTAACAAAGTGTATTTTTGTTGAAATTATGAGTGGTGCCATACCTGGCCAGGTGGTTCTAAACTGTATACAACAGCAGGCTGAGCAAGACATGATGAGCAAGCCAATAAGTATCATTCCTCTATGCCCTCTGTATCAGTTCCTGTCTCTAGTTCTTGTCCTGACTTCCCTCAGTGATGGAGTGTGATCTGAGCAGATAAGAGCAAGACAAAACAAGCCCTTTCTTCCCTAAGATGCTTATGATCATGGTGTTTATCATAGAAATAGAAACACTAAGGCACTAATTGTAAGTGAACTTGTTCTGAAGTCATTATAAAATGGTGTGTATCTGACAGTGTGACCTGGTGTCTCTTAAATATAACTTTATTTGCATTAAGAGTTATTAGAACAAAATAAAATAAAATAAAATCTAGGGATTGTTTTGAAGATAGCTCCCGATGGCCTTCCCCTTACCAACACTTGTGACATGATCACATCACTGGTTGTGTGTGGACACGTACATAGCTTCTGGTTCATAGCTCTCTTGAATAGCAATCATGATGATGTGTGTTAATATTACTTGTTATGTAAAAATGCAAACCAGGGGAAACATGGACTTTCCCTGTCCTATTTTTAATGCCTAAAATGTAATGTGAGTTTCCTTCTGAATGAAGTTCCACAGGTAGTCATCCTTGACGATGGTTATTATTGGAGGAAAAACTGCTGGTACGTGAAAAGGGAGCCATAAACCAGGCCGAATGGCGTGCTGTGACAGGCAACAGGGTGTATCAAGTGACTGGAGTTGCCACTCCTGTTCAGGGTGACATCCTGAGGCCACATGCGTCATCCGAATACTGCCTCTGCTATGAAGATTGGGAACTGTCTCCACACCAGCTTCAGCTCCTAATGAAGTGTTCTAAAGTAATCAAACTCAGGCTTAAGACCTAGTGAAAATCCACCTGTGTTTTCCTTTAGTCATTTAAAGGACCAATAGGTCCTAAGATTAATGAAGTCTTCCATGATAGCAATAATATTTATTTGTCTTACTGTGATATTTTAGTTTATAGGAGAAGTTTAATTTTTCACCATTGGGAATAGCAATACCACAACAAAGAAAATATACTGTTTTCCTCTTATTATTCTTTATTTTTTTGTATTTGGATATTTGATAAGCAAATACTGTATTTATCATTTCCATCTTCCCTTTTCTCATTCCAACTCTTCCCACGAACCCATCCTCAAATTCATGACCTCTTCTAAAAAAAAAAAAAGAAAGAAATTATGTGAATTATTTTTTTAAAGGTAGTGAGCATAGTTAACTATTCAGCCTTGCTGCACTGTGCCAAGAGGCCAGGCGGAAGTTTGAAGAATGAGGAAGGCACAACCCAGGAGCTGAGTCCATCACTTCTACTTCCTGTCCACTCGGCTCAGTTCCACAAATAGTTGTAGGGGAGGCCGGAGCTGTGAATCACATTCTGATGGAGTATGTGCTGGAGTAAACACAGCAGAGACCAACAGGAGCATAAGACCTAAACCATTCTTTATCTACCTTTCTTACCTATCATCTATCATTCATCTTCCCCTACCTATTTATCTATCTGCTGATAGCTAGGTTGCTATTAAATATATTGCAATTAAATAAGCTCCTCTTTGGACACAATACCAAAAAAAAGCACAGTGATGTACAGACTATGCAGTAGCTATGATATTGGTGCTGGCGGAAGCCAGGAGGGAAAAGGGAAGCCCACGTAAATGTGAAAGTAGGCATCCATTCCTGCTAATGGTCTACTACATGATGAAAGGTGCCTCATAAAAGAAGGCTAGTGACATAGCTACCTATTAGGACCCCGGAACTAGGATGCCACCCTGTGTAAAGGTTTGCTACCCTGCTGAAAATTTAGGTACTCAACCATGGTAGGGTTGGTCTTCATGAGAGAAAGTCCTATGTGGAGATCATAGATGCACCATCTCTGCAAGCAGATGTTGGAGCTCTGCTTATTTGAAAATTAAACACACACACACATACACACACACACACACACACACACACACACACACACACACACACAGCATCTTGAGGAGAAAGGATGATTGACTTCCATAGAAAGAGTTTCGTATACATGTGGTTGGTTATTAAAAGCCTCCCCTCTCCCATTTGGTGAATCAGCTGACCTTGCAGTGAGATCAAAATTAGCAGTGGAAGTTAAAAAAGATAAAGAGTTGGACAGGGTAGATGGTTTATTGGGTAAGAGCACATGTTATACAAACGTGGGGGCTTGAGTTCGAACCCTTAGTACCCTTGTGAAAAATAGTCACGCGTACCTGTGAGCCCAGCGCTGAGAAGTGAAGACAGGAGGGTCACTGGGTTTGCTGCTTCTAGCTTCAGCTTCACTGAGAGATCGTGTCTTAATAGAGCAAGGTGGAAAGTGAGAGCAGGGCATCCGGAGTTATCTAGTTTCCGAATGGACTCATGCACACACTCACATGTATACAGACAGCGTGAGTGTGTGTACATACACATACACGCACACATTGAAAAATTAGAAGTGTGGATATCTAGTCATTGTTATGTAGCTATTCTAAATTGAAACACCCCCCTTGGAAGCAGGAGGGAATCTTGTAAGATGGGCAGCTAAGGAAATAAGATCTTTCCTTCCTTCTTTCCTTCCTTCCTTCCTTCCTCCCTCCCTCCCTCCCTCCCTCCCTCCCTCCCTCCCTTCCTTCCTTCCTTCCTTCCTTCCTTCCTTCCTTCCTTCCTTCCTCTCTTCTCTCCTTTCATTTTTTATGGTTAGATTTGGAGAGAATTCCTGAAGGCAACCTGTGACTTGGGGTAAGGAACACACCCATAAAGAGAACAAAGCTAGAAAAAACCTGGAACCCCTAGGTCCACTCCCCCCCACCCTCCCACCCCACCTAGACAACTTCACCTGGTCCTGAATACCATGTTCAAAGGTGCCAGATAACAGAATTCTCCCAAGGACCTGCCCTGAGAAAATCCCTCCCAGGGTCCTGGGAAAGATGCTACAGGGGTGGGTGGGTGGGTATCTGAGGGAAAAGAATCTATGTACACCATGCTCTTTCATCCATTAACTTTATTTCTCTAAGACAAAATTCTATCTATCAGCTTCAGTTCCATCCTGACACTCAGTTCCTCTCTGTACCTTATCACTGCAATTAACGAGGTAATTCCACGTAATTTATCTGGTAATCAAGAGAGGTTTATTTCTGGAATAACTTGGGGTAAGGAAACAGCCAGTAGGGGTTGGTTACAGGATCCAGGAGGGATGAGGTACCATCCAGCAGAGAACTCTGGCTTGGTGTCCCATCCAGCTCCCAGTACCACAAGATATCCAGAAGGGCCAAACACATATGCACCTCTTAAGGGGCTCCCTCTCAGCGACGCCCCAGGGGCAGGGCAGCCCCAGGGGCAGGTCATAGGCAGGTGTGGCAGTTCCCTGCTGTCACTCTAGGGGCAGTGTTTCAAGGTCAAAGCTGGAATAGCTACCCACTACAGTACCTACTGGGCCTGCCCTGTCATAGTTGTGGGAATTCGTGGTCACTGGCCACTCCCCCAGCTACATGACCATGCATGCACTGGTGAAATGATTAGTCATCTCAATGCCTTTCGTCCTATGTAACCAGTGCACTGTGTGGTTGCAAAATTTTTGTGCAGCATGATCATGCAATCTATGCGCATGTGTGGTGTAGCTGTGTGAGCCCATATGTGCATGTGCAGGGGAATCCATAAAAAGTGAGTCACAGACTCCTCCCCTTTCTTCTTCCCCCTTCTCCTTCTTTCTCTCTCTTCATGCACAACCTTCCACAAGCCTAAAGAACATTCCCCTCTGTTCCTTCTTCTAATAAACTCTCATAGTGGGTTTTGTTGTGCCTTGTGACTTTTCCTCAAAGGGTAAACAGCGCCACATAAAAAACAACAATAGTCCTAACTAAGTTCCTATGCTTTTGACCTCATCTTCGTCCTCTGTTCCTTTGTCCTCTGTTCCTTCGTCCTCCATCTTTCCTTCCTTGTTCCTTACCCTTGGCTCTGAGAAATTTTGCCTTCTTCTCTTTTCTTTGGCCATGCAGCTCTGCCTGGCCAGGAATTCTGCTCCAGTCTTTACTGCACCTGGTTATGCAAAAAGCCCTGTTGTCCTGAGTCAATAGCTCTGCGATGCTACTAGGCCTGAAGGCAAGGGATGGTCTGAGCTTCATTTGCACAAGGAACAAAGGTATGCATCTACAGCCTGCCTGTCTCCTAGGCTTTGCAAGGATGTTACCTAGTGGATCAGCAGTAGGTCTGAGAAGCTTAACTATTTGCCATATGGCCTAGTAGTATATGGGCATACAAGAATTTCATAGCAGAAGACAGCTGATATGTATTAAAAGCTAAATAACACCAAATATTCTTTGATAAATGGCTTCCTCTTAGACTCCTTGGTCCATCAAGGTATAGCTTATTATATACAGCTGAGTCTCTATAATATATTCTTGCAGCTTGCTGTATAGCTATTCTAAATTGAAACACCCCCTCTTAGAAGTAGGAGGGAATATTGTAAGATGGACAGCTAAGGAAATAAGGTCTAGGAAGCTCAGAAAGTAACAGTACTCATGAGGCTCCTTCCTAGAGTTATATAAGCTACAAACACTAAGAAGAGAAGACTCTGCTTTGGAGCTGCCTGTAAGTTGGACAGGGAATGCCAGGATGTAGGTTTCTTGAGCTGTCATCTATATTAGCATGCACTTGTTAGTGATACATCTGTCTTTGCATCAGCTATGCCCCTTTAAATCACCCGCAATAAATCTAAAAGCTCGGGTGGAGTTGTTTCCTTGGTCTGTCATTGGTGCCCTATCTGGAGTGAATAAATGGGTCATTCATATCTCCCTAGGAAAAGTCAGTCATACAACAGTAGCTTAAATATAATTTTTATCAGTTCTTAACCATCCAGATCCCTTTTCTGATTCATTTACAATGAATCTAGTTGAGGCGTTAGCCCAGAGCATCATGAGTTCTCAATGGGAAGTGTCACACACTTCAGTTACTCAGAACACAGTTTTCTGACCAGATATGGTGTACAGAGAGTCCACAAGCAAGGAGAGAGTTGGCTGGCAAATGAGGGCAGTGCTCGGACCCAGATTCCACTGCCCCATGTGATCTCACTGACGCTTGAACTTGACACTTTAGGAACCAGTCTTGGTTGCTCTGCTTGATTTGAAGCAGATAAGCTGATGGGAAAGATTAAAAAAGACCAGGACATTGTTGCTTCATTTATTTTTTTCTTTTCATTTTAAAGTCCCCACCACTTTGTGGGGTGTTTACTCACCAACCCCACAGTTCCCCCAGAGTTTTTCTTGAGTGAGAGCATCAGGAAATATTAAATAGAAGGATTTAGAATGAGGAGATAAGCAGATAGAAAATACAGGATAGCTTCAAGAGGGCCTGGAACCTATTCTAATAAGCCAACTGTCTCTGCCCTAAGGTATTTATAGAAACGCCAAGGGGTGGGACAAAAGACCTCCCCCCAGCACAGCCAAGTGCAGACCATCTCAAACACCTGCACTCAGGCCCGTGGTCCAATCATCCTCTATGCAGACCTGCTGGGTAAAGCCACGAGGAACCTGAAAATGGGCTCCCACACCACTTACCCCTATTGCTCTTCATAGATGATGTCTCTATGTGTGCATATTTATGTAATCTCCTTCTGCAAGGTAATATAATACCATTTCTCAATTTCCTCATTTTCTCCATCAGAGGTAAATGGTGTATAGAAGAGCTAACATTTACTATTCTTAAAAAATGTATTGTGTGTATATGGGTGTGTGTGTATACACATGTGCTGTGGAGCACTTGTGGAATTCAGAGGATAATTCACAGGAGTCAGTTCCCTCCTTCCATGTGGTCTCAAACATAGGCCAGCACAGGTAGCAGCTAGTGCCTTTACCCACTGAGCCATCTTGCTGGCCCTTAACATGTTGTGTGTGTATATATACATATATTGGCCTGAATAGCCTGGATTCGACATTTCAATGTACTGTGCACAACTAACTGCACAAATGCCCCGTGAAAAATAAAATTGAGGGCCAGTGAGATGGCTCAGGGGTATAAAGGCACTTACTGTGCAAGCCTGATGACCCAGGCTCCATCCATCAAAGCCTCCCAAGATGGAAGGGAGAGAGCCAGCTCCACAAAGTTGTCCTCTGGCCTTCACATGCATACCATGACATTTGTGTGTCCGTAGACACATCACACACTATTAATAAAGAAAAAAAATGAAAAATAAAGTAAACTTGAAAGAGGGAAGAAGAGAAAATACCATCTTTCAAAGAGTCAATAAAGCTGTCCTCTGACTCTTTCTCATTGAGGTAAACGGTACTGGTACTGCACAGCAATTATATTACATTTCTGTGCATGCGCACAGTTAACATCACATCCCAAGAGGTGACAGTTGTAAGGAACAGTACTCTTAAGTTTTGTTTCAGGCTACAGCCTCTATGGGGTATGGAAACTCAGTTTCATACTTAAAGTATTTCTTGTTTCAGTACTGATGAGTTTGTAATTCATTCTAATCCAGAGAAGTTTTCAGAAATGGACTGTCTCCATAGTGGCCAACTTCTCCCATTCTCATCTGTTTTGCAGGTCTGGTTGTAGCATGAGCTCCATGCTGGCCCTACACAAGATCGTTACAGAGTTCCATACACCTTAATCAAATCTCCTGTGACTAATTCGGTCCACAGGCTTTTGCTGGTAAATATTTTCTATGTAGCCTTCATTTCATCCATCAGTAACAAGTTGACCCCGAGATTACTGAAAAGTTGGGAAAAGATATAAAATATTGAATCATTCATTTTTAATAGCCAAGGTAATAAATATATATTACTCTGGAGAAACAACCCTTGATTTTTTAATAGAACATATATGAAACATTTCAGAAACAGTAGGAAAATAATTGTCTTGCGTACACATTGAGCTCAATGGGGACCACTTGGCAGCTGTCATCCAGGGAACACTGATATCCTGTATCCAGGGACTTGGTCCCAGCGTGGCTCAAAGAAATTCTCCTCGGTATAACATTGTATATTCGCTCAATATAATAAGCATTTAATGAGTAAAGCACAATGCAAAGTGTATTCATATGGGATCTCTTAGGTGTAGGGGATGACAATTTTAACTCCATTTACTTATGTGAAGGACAGTGATGCACAGAAGTGTAGCTGGAGTTTTCTCTCCAGGTCCCGCCAAGCCCCAATCCAACAGCTCACTTATAAAATAAACACACAGAGGCTTATATTATTTACAAACTGTATGGCCATGGCAGGCTTCTTGCTAACTGTTCTTATATCTTAAATTAACCCATTTCTATTAATCTATAAGTTGCCACGTGGCTCATGGCTTACCAGTATCTTAACATCTGTTTCTCATCGTGGCGGCTGGCAGCGTCTCTCTGCCTCAGGCTTCCTCTTCCCAGAATTGTCCTCTCTCCTTGTCCTGTCTATACTTCCTGCCTGGCTACTGGCCAATCAGTGTTTTATTTATTAACCAACCAGAGCAACACATTTAACATACAGAACATCCCACAGCACAGAAGTCTCACAGAACATCTGGCGGGAAGATGGTCAGGCCTCTTTGGAGCTGGAAAGCAGTGGATGTCCTTTTGTTGCTGCTTTTGAAATGGTCTCACTCTGCAGCCAAGGCTGGCCTGGAATTCACTATGTAAGCCAAGCTGGCCTTGAATACATGTGGTAGAAGGAAGGAGAGAACCAACTCCCAACATTTGTTCCCGGACGCCAACACATGCACTGTGATGTGCTCTCTCTCTCTCTCTCTCTCTCTCTCTCTCTCTCTCTCTCTCTCACACACACACACACACACACACACTTTTTAATATAGAAAGTTAAAAACAAAACTAGAAAATATGTTGCTCTCAAATTCGGAATTTCAAACACAACTCCGAGACAATGCATGACACTATTTATTCTCTCAAACCTCAATGCTGTCTTTTTATTTGATTACACAAATAAGGAAAAGGTTTGCATTACTTTCCCTTGGTAATTATTGGTTTCCAGTTCACAACGTAGAAATCATTTGTGATTACAAACAGGTGAAGTAAAAAGCCTGTACGGAAAGCTGGGGGCTGACATGACAGAAATCCTTTCAAATAAAAAACGACTGTGGAGTGGTTGTTGAAGGGAGGCTTCTCCCGCAACATTTAGTTCAAAGTGCAAATAAAGCAATTTGAGAATAAAGTATAAGCCCACAGTAGTTTGGATGAGACACATTCCCCACATTCTCAGCTAGCATCACCAATGCTAGCTGTGTATGTTTAGGAGGTCTTGCTGGAGGAAGTAGGGGGTGGAGAGCAAAGCTTTGAGGTTTCAAAAGACTTGTGCCGTTTTAAGTGAGCTCTGATTCCTGTCTGTGATTTGCTGTGGAGCTCTGCCATCGTGGACTAGTATCCCCCTAGAACCTTAAGCCAGGTAAACCCTTTCTTTTGCAAGTTGTCTCGGTAGTGGTGTTTTATCTCAACAGTAGAAAAGGAACTAACACAAGCCTGTGTTGTTTCCACTCGTTCCCAGTGGAGCCTGTGCAATTTATTCCTCGTCTGCCTAGAGATGAGTGGACGCCATAATAGAAATCAACCCATTTTTTCCTGCATGAGGATTTGCCTGAGGTCTAGCCTGAAGCTTATTTAAACATTGCGTCTTGGAAACAGAATCCTGTCACATAGGAAATGGAACAGTTTGTATCATTTTAGCAATTAATTTTTAATTAAACTAAATATATAATTATGGACAATTATATTTTAAATATGCTCACATATTTAGATCAATTGAGCTATTTGCTCTCTGGAATGCTGTTTATCTGCTGTACACGAGTTTCTTTTCAGTATATGTTACATAAGGATAGTCTTAAGAAAATGGTAACAATATAGAGAAGCATACATGCCATATGTCATTTCAACATAAAACAGTGCTGCTTATTTGGGGCATCTGTCCGTCCATGTACCATGTGTGGCTGTACAACATAGTTCTGGTTAGTGAAGTACAGATTTAAGTCTGCTGGGAGGGGCTCCTGGGAGAGCTACTTCTTTCCCAACAAAAAGACAGGCACCTCAGGCCCACATTATTTTCTTTCAATGTTTCTTCCCTCCCTCCCTCCCTCCCACCCTCCCTCCCTCCCTCTTTTCCTTCCTTCCTCCCTTCTTTCCTTTCATTTTTTATGGTTATATTTGGAGAGAATTCCTGAAGGCAACCTGTGACTTCGGATAAGGAAAACACCCATAAGGAGAACAAAGCTAGAGAAACCCTGGAACCCTTAGGTCCTGCCTCCTCTAGACAGCTTTCCTTTGGGCTTGACCTGTGAGCAAAAACATTTTCCTTTCATGTTTCTTTTATAGGCATTTCTAAATTATATGTCCTGACTCCCATCCCAGCTCCACCCAAAGGTTAATCCCGTCTGTGTAGCAACTGATGTCCTGGAACTTGCTATATTGACCAGGCTGGCCTTGAACTCATGGAGATCCTCTGGCCTCTGTCTCCCCAGTGCTAAGATTAAAGGTGAAGTGCCATCATGCCCAGCTAAAATTACTTTTCAGACTTATTTATGTGTATTGAATGTTTTGTCTGCATGTATATATGCGCACCATCTGCCACTAGGGATCAGCAGAGGGCATCAGATCCCCCGAAACTGGAGTTACAGATGGTTGTAACCACCATGTGGGTGCTGGGAACTGAACCGAGTCCTCTGAAAGAGCAACAAATGCTCTTAACTGTTGAGCTAACTCTCTAGTTCAACGCTCTTAATATTGGTGTGAATCTCTTGAGACACATCTGTATTTATACCACATTATATTTTTTCTAAACATTTAGTGCTGGCAAGAGGTTTCAGTGGGTAAGGGTGCCTGATGCCAAGCCCTGTGACCCAAGTTCAATCCCCAGGGCCCAAATGGTAGAAGGGGAGCACTGACTTGACTCCCACAAGTTAGCCTTTGACCACTACACATGAACTGTGGCATGCTTATGCACACATCTCTCTCACACACACACACAAATACATAACTAAATAAATAAGGAACTAAGTAAATAAATGTAATTAAAATTAAAATTTTATAGATTTTTCTTTTTTCTCTTAAAAATGAATGTGCTTTTTCAAATAATAGGGAATATTTTCAAGTAAAGCAGCCTAATGTCTAAATCCCAGCATCTTGAAATAATCGGTATTATTATTGGTGAACATTATTCCACAGTTCACTTGAAATAATCGGTATTATTATTGGTGAACATTATTCCACAGTTCACTGGAGACTATTTAGAGTCATTCTCTCCCTACTGCCACTCCATACGTACGTGGACACACACTCACGCAAGTGTGCACAAATGTACAGACACCACCCTCTAATACATGGAGCAGAATCATATACACACATGTCATACACACCCACTCTCATGAGAAGAAGAACAAGAGAAATCCAAGTGTGTAAAAAATACTTTATTTTACTTGAATTTATCATAAGGAATAGTAGAATATCTTAGAAATTTATGATGAACTGTTAGAGAAAACAGACATCTGAAATTCAGTTAGATATCATTTCATTATCCATAGAATTATAGAATTAATATTAGTAATTAGTACTTAATAGAACAAAGCTCGTTGTATCCATATTTTTATCTTGCTAAAAAATATGTAATATTTAGTATCATATATTGGTAATATGAATATAAGTTTGGTTTGTTGGATTAAGTCCAATTTACAATGTTGAAGTGAGAGATTGATTTGTACTTGTAAATTTAAGTAGAAATTTTACTGTTTATATAAAGTATTAGGATGCCTAAATAGTCCTTGAGTTTTACCATATTTTTTAGATTAATTTAGTTCTTAAGAATGACTTTATTTTTTTATTTTTATTTTTTTGATTCTTTTTGTTGTTTTTATTCTTTTTTTTAGGGTCCGTCTGATTCTTTTTTTTCTATTTTTATTTATTTATTTTTCTATTATCAGCGTGATACAGTATAAATTCTTATCCTAATAGTGAAATGTTTCATTGAGGCTTGCCCAGTAACTGAGTAAAACCAAAACTTATTATAAGCCACAGTCATCTTTCTGAATTTTTCTGATTTGTTAGGATATCAAACTATATAAGCGAACCTATAAGTAAAATAGAAGAAGTGACAATTTCTAAGACATTGGCTGTCTTTTATACAAAAAAGTTATAAGCCAATTACAAATGCAGAAAATCAACAGAGAATCGGTTCCAATTTACCACCACCCTACCAACCCCTTACGAATTCTTCATCACAGATTACTTGTAGTTCTCTTAATCTGTTACTGATTAAAGACACTGTATTCCAATAAATAAATAAATAAATAAATAAAAACATGAACCACAAAAAAATAAATAAACACACTAAAAAAAAAAAAAGAATGACTTTATTACTTGAGAAGATTTTGTTATTCAGAAAATTCAGGTTAAAGCACAACATTTTAATTAACTCAGTTTGAAAATGAAAGCAGCTATTCATTGGAGGCCATTAAAAGAAACAGTTTACATTTACAGTTTCAAATTTCCAGCTTATAAATGTGTCATTTCCTCAGAATTAGAGTATTCCCTCTTACAGGGAGGAGGAAGGTCCATTAGACTCCAGAAGCTCAGATAACTTACCACAGTCTGGAAGCTTGAAACCTCTGAGTCTATGGAGGCTGCTCCCCAAGGTTACGTAGCAGCAGTCAATTGCTGGAGAAGCATCTTCCTTGGAGCCACCTGCAAGCTGTGTGGGAGCTTCAGGGCTACAGGCTTCAGGATTCATCATTAAAGCTGGATGGGTTTTTCAGTGTCAAGGTTGCCTGTGAGTCATCTATACTCTTATATTAACCCCAGTCACTTAGTTGATTCATCAAGATAGACGTGGGTAGGACTGCTTCTTTGGTTTATCATTGATGCCCTAAACGTCATACAAGGGTATAATGAAATGTATAAGGTGAACTTAGGTTTTCAAGGAGGAAATGAACTAGAACCATAGATTGAACTGATAGATTGTGGTGTTCAACTTCTGATTCCAGGAAAGGAGGAGAGTCACAGGAGGCTGGGAAGTTGGAGATCATGAGGAGCTGATAAATAAGACATACTTTATTTATTGGCATACAGGCTACTAGGCAGGTAGATGCCATCATGTACCCAGGCACATGTCGTCGTCGTCGTCACACATGGCCACACACAGATTGGCAGAGAGACAGGCCAGTGTACAGGCTGCACAGAGGTGGATGATGGTGAAGGCACAGATGCAGACCTCTGACCCCCAGGGCATGTTTACACAGAATTCACATGAAAGTGGCATTCCACCAGAAATAGTTGTACAGCAGATCGCATCACTGTTTACTTCCGGGTTCCCCGGCATTTAGTGTTCTCATCCATTTTGTGCTTACTCTGAGCCCTGTAAGATGTCCAGCATTAGCCATCTTGGCCCATATTGTATATCTCTATCAACACCATATTGTCTAAACATGATCCTTACAGCCCTCTGTGCACAACATAGTTCAATTGATTATTGATTATTCGTTTCTTTTATTATTGATCATTGATTTTTAAAGTACAGAACTATCTCTGAATTATCTTTTATGTGACCCTAAACCTGCATCCATGTAAGAACTTTTTAAGAGCAAAACTTCAAAAGAGTAGTGGATTTTGGATAAACTTTCTTTTCTATTGAGACATATCTTAGATCCCTTTAGATTAAGACAGAAGATTAGGAGAACCGTGAGGAGTTTGAAGTCATTCTTAACAATTACATCATGTTGGCACTAAATTTATACCAGCTGGGGCTGCCTCTCATCCTCTTCCACGTTTCCCATGGCTTAAATTCTTTTCACGCTCATAATTTGATTCTTCACCTTTTTGTTCATCAATTTTGTTCTCTGACAATTTCATACAGGTTCGTAATGATTCTGGTTAGCCTCGGCTTTCCCCTCCCGCCCCTACCGGCTTTCTTCCTTACCCATTTCTTTCCCACAACCATACTTTTTGTTTTGTTTTGTGTCCCACAGAGTTTAACCAGGGCCATCTGTGTAACCTTGGATCTGGAACTATCGTGATGTGTTCACTAATGGGTTTACAACTGGTCAGTAGGCCTCTCCCAAACATAATCTGTTAGTTGCTAATAAATCAACAGGAAGTGGTAGGGCCTTGTAAGCAACTTCCCCATCCACAGCTGACTGTTGGATGGACCTAACTTGTGGGGAGCCAGTGCCAGTAGGCTCAGCTGTTTCTGTGAGTTCGGGATCGCCATGGCTGTGCGAGGTCTAGAGGATGGCACCTCACAGCCCTTCTCCCTACTTTCTGGCTCCTACATTCTTTCTACCCCTCTTTTTAAAAAAGCCAGAACAAACCAAAATAAAGTCTCACTATGTATCCTTGGCTGACCTGGAACTTGCTCTGTAGACCAGGCTGGACTCGAACTCACAGAAATCTGCCTGCCTCTGCCTCCCGAGTGCCGGAATTAAAGGGGAATGCCGCCATGCCTGGTTCTTTCTACTCTTTCTTCCTGAGTTTCCTGAGCCTCACAGGGTGGTATACATGTCTTGTTTAGGGCCGAGCTCTCAACCATCTTTTATCTTAGGTTTAAATCGAGACAAGGCTTACCACTTCCCCTTTTATTGTGGCCTTTTCAATGCTGAGACTTAAAAATCTTGATCTGTTTCTGGATTGACTAGGTTTCATGATCAAGAAGCTTTTTACAAAGAGTTTATAGATATCTCCATTAGTCTAAGTTAACTGTCATCTCACACATATACACACTTACATACAAACACAACCCCATCACCACCACCACCGACACACACAATCAGGGAATTCTGGGTAGTTAAAAACAGAAATCTATTTTCTCATAGTTCTGGAGGTCAGAACCCAAGATCAAGGTGCCACCAAGGTTAGATTTGTTGGGAGAGCTCTCTTACTTGCTTGCAAATGGCAATTGTCCTGCTTTGCCTTTCCACAGCCTGCTTCTATGCCAGTGTAGAAAGCAAGCTATAGCATCCCATGCTCGTGTGTGTGTGTGTGTGTGTGTGTGTGTGTGTGTGTGTGTGTAGCACATATGTGTATGGTCTATGCATGGATGTGTGTGTAAGCATGTGTGAACCCATGTGTGTGTAGAGGTCAGAAGATGTTATGTGTTCTGACCCATCATTCTCTAACATTCCTCTGAGACAGTGTTTCACTGCTAGTCTGGTGGCCAGCACACCAAAGCAATTGTTTTTTAATCTGTGTGTGCATTTGGCATGACACACATGCTGAGGCTAGAAGACAGCGTCCGCTGTCAGCCCTTCCCTTCCATCTTGTTTGAGGCAGGGTCCCTTTTTGTTTGCTGCTACATATGCCAGGTTAGCTGGCCCATTATCTTCCAAAGAGTCTTTTGTCCCCATCGTTCATCTCCTCATAGGAGCACCAAGATTATAGACATGTGCTACGTACCTGGTTTTATATGGGTTATGGCGATATAGACTTATATCATCCCACTTTTTCAGCAAGTGTTTTAACCACTGAGCCACCTCTCAAGCCCTCTATTTAGTTTTTGAAATGCATTTCCTATTTTGATCCTTGAGATTTCCTCTGGGATATCAGCTATGCTTATTGTCTGTTGCTATAAAAAGACATCATGACCAGGGCAACTCTTACAAAGAAAACATTTAATTGGGGAGGCTTGATTAAAGTTTCAGAGGTTCAGTCCATTCTCATTGTGGTGGGGAGCATGGCGGCATGCAGGCAGACATGGTGCTGGAGGAATAGCTGAGGGTCCTACATCTTTAAGGCAACAGGAAGTTGACTGACTTACTGGGCAATATTCCCAACATAGGAAACCTTGAAGCCCACCCACACAGTGACACACTTCCTCCAACAAGGCCACACCTCCTAATAGTGCCACTCCTTTTGGGGGACATTTTCTTTTAAACCACTACATTTATGTTCGCTTATCTTCATCTGTTGCTCATTTTACCAGGTTCTTTGGACTGATTTGAACTTATCTGCCTTTCTTTACATTCATTATGACATCCTCAAGTATTTCTGTTCTCCAGGCTGGGAGATAGTAGTAGTTGCCTTCTGGCATAAATTTCTCTTGTCTTCCTAATAGAATTCCATTTTGGATTTGATGGCGATGAATACAGCTTATAAACCTGACCTAGTTAAGCTGGAGGGTGACAGCTGACACAGCCCTGGATAGAGAGAGAGATCTGTTATGTGGGATGTTTAAGAAAGCACTCAAGAAAACAACAACAACAACAACAAAACAAAAAACCTCACCAAGTTAGTGCTTCCCTTTGGTCTCTTTTCCATATTGTTATTCTTCCCCAGAATACTGAAGCAAGGTAGGAGGAGATGCATCTATTTGGGCAGCCTGAGGTATTCATAAAGATGAAAACTGTATTTTACTAATGTTAGAGCAGAAAGCTATCTAATCTTTGATTACTTGTTGAAGAATCAAAAGAGACAGTAACTTGAGTTTGTTTAAAACATTGCTGTGCTTTGAATATGGAATGTCCTTGTGGTGGTTTGAATGAGAATGGCCTCCATAGACTCAAATGTTTGAATGCTTGGTCCCCAATCAGGTTAGTGGAACTATCTGAGAAGAATTAGGTGTGGCCTTGTTGGAGTACATGTGGTCTTGTTGGAGTAGGAGTGGCCTGTTTGGAGGGAGGTGTGTCACTGGATATGGGCTTAGGGATTTCGAAAGCCCACACCAGGCCCAGTCACTTGTGGAATTGATATGAGCTCTCTCTCACCTGTTTTCCAGCACCATGCCACTGCCACACTCCCTGGAATGATGATAATGGACTCACCTCTGAAACTATAAGCAAGCCTCCAATTAAATGCTTTCTTATAAGAGTTGCCTCGGTGGTCACAGCAATATTAACTATGTAACTAGGACAGTCCTGAATGTGGAATGTCTCCCCATAGGCTCACGCATTGGAACATTTGGTCCCCAGCTGGTGATACAGTTCGGGAAAGCTTTAGAACCTTTAGGAGATGCGGAGCCTTGGTGGAGGAGACAGGTCACTAGGGTGGGATAGGAGGCTGTGTATGTCAGTTTCCTCTTCAACCCTGCTTTCTGGCTTCCAATGTGATGTGACCAGCCAGCCTCTCACTCCTGCTACCTACCGAGCCTTCTCCACCACGGTGGGATGAATGCTTTTGAACTGTAAACCAGAAAAACCCTTCCTTAAATTTCTTTTCGTTAGGTATTATGTTGCAGAATCCAGAAATTAACCAATACAATGTAACTAATTATATCAATATGCATATCATTGAAAATAACTTCTGCTGCTATACATCATTCCTTTCATTTTTGGTAATGAAAAATGTGGAATCACTGGATGATTTTCGTATCATTTTGGGTTTAGGGTGAAGATAATCATCCAGGATTTCCGATTTGTTCTACCGTCAGCTTTTCTTACTGTGATAAAATACATGATATAAAAACTTGAAAGAAAGAAAGAAAGAGTTCTTTTGACTTAAAAGTTACAGGTCATAGTTGCTCTGAGCCCGTGGGAAGGCAGCCAGTGTGCTAGGTTAAAGGAGCAGGAAGAACAAAGCTCAGCTCATTGTTGGCAAGAAACAGCGATGACATGACTGGGGACAAGATACAGCTTTCAAGTCACACACCTTGGTGAATCTAATTCTGCTGACCAGGCCCCACCTCCTGGGAACATTGTTAAAGCATGAGTTCATAACTGGATAACACATTGATTAGCCAAAGGCCCCCATGGTCCAATCACTTCCCCAGATCCTAACCTCTGAGCACTGCCTTGTGAACCAAGGAGTTTTGAGAGCAGATTTCATATCTCAACTGTAGCAGTGTGTGCTTTTGTAAGGGGCAGGAAGGAATGTTTTTCCTTTTATAGTGTATCAGAATGATTCAAAATGAGCAAGACCACATCAGCAAAACTCGGCGAATACTGTTACCTTGGTGATAATTACAAAAGTCTGTGTGGAGAACCACAGGAGGGGAAAGAGGTGGTGATTGGCTATATTCCTCACAAGCAACAAGAACTGGTGTCCTATTTTGCCTTTCTGGCTTTCAAATTTTTGGTAATGAGATGTTTAAAAAAATTATGTGGATCTTCTCCCTTCTTATAGAGAGTCTAGAATCCAGATTTCAGAAATGATATTTAAATTGCCTTGCTATGTTATGTGCATGTTGAGATAATATAGTTGATAAGGTGAGTAAATCAAGGGAACAGAAAATGGTTCAACTCAAGTAAAAGGACCCCGCAGTATTGGCTAGCGATCGTGAACAACTCCGCGCCTTTTGTTGTTTTATTGGATTAGTGTTTTCTGGTGACTTTATCCAGCTGATAATTATGCACCAAGGCAACCACAGTCATCAACTCCTTCAAATCCCCAGGATACTGATTTAGTGATTGTTTCAATTTACTGTACCAAGCTCACTAATGGCAATACCTTGAGAACACTACTCATGCTTCCTTCATAATATGTTTTGTCTTCTATATGATTAAATGGGAAAAGCAATTCTACTTTAGTTTCTCATTCATTTTAATTTGGGTTAGCAGATGTTTTATGTGTACTACAGCCAACTATTTAATTTGTAATATGGAAAAGCCTGTAATAGCAATTTATGTTTTGTTATACGGTGGTCTTAATTTCCTCCAAAATGTTAGCATAAAAATTGAATGCATTTTATTTTCCAATTCATATAGGGCACCACAAGAACACAACTGAGCTCATAAAATTTAAGTATTATTTTTAAGTGAGGTTTTTTTTTTTTTTCCTCAAGAGGGAATGAGAGAAACAAAAAAGGGAAGAGAAGAGGGAAGTAATTGAGCAATGAAGCTCTCAGCTTGCCAAAGAACAAGACCCACTGTAAGAAAAGATTGTGATGCATGGGAGAATTAGTTCACATGGAGAACATTATTTTTTCTAGCATAGTGCTATTCATGCCTTATATATATTACATTTTAATGCATATATTCATATGGTTTTTGCAGAAGATTTGGATAAATGGTAGGATATACATATATAATGTATATTATATGTATTTTATGTATTTAAATTTTGTAACTGAGGCAGTGTACTGGATAGTTTTATGTCAACTTAACATGAGCTAAAGTTATTTGAGAGGAGGGAACCTTAATTAGAAGATGCCTCCATAAGATTGGGCTGTAGGCAAGCCTGTAGGGCATTTTCTTTCTTTTTTTTTATTTATTTTACTTTATTTTACAATATAATTCAACTTTACATATCAGCCATAGATTCCCCTATTCTCCCCCCTCCCGCCCCGCCCCCCTCCCCACAGCCCACCCCCCATTCCCATCTCCTCCAGGGCAAAGACTCCCCCGAGGATTAAGATCAACCTGGTGGACTCAGCCCAGGCAGGTCTAGTCCCCTCCTCCCAGACTGAGCCAAGTGTCTCTACCAAGCCCCGGGTTTCAAACAGCCAATTCATGCACTGAGCACAGGACCCGGTCCAACTGCCTGGATGCCTCCTAAACAGCTCAAGCCAATCAACTGTCTCACCCATTCAGAGGGCCTGATCCAGTTGGGGGCCCCTCAGCCATCGGTTCACAGTTCATGTGTTTCCATTCGTTTGGCCACTCGTCCCTGTATTCCATCCATCCCTGGTCCCAACAATTTCTTAATTAGTGATTGATGTGGGAGGACCTAGTCCACTGTGGGTGGTGCCACCCCTGGGCTGGCAGTCTTGGGTTCTGTAAGAAATAAGGCTGACCGAGCAGGGGAAACAAGTCAGTAAGCAGCACCCCTCCATGGCCTCTGCATCAGCTCCCTCCTCCAGGTTCCTGCAGTGACAGACTATGATTGTGGAAATGTAAGCCAGACAAACCCTTTCCTCCCCAACTTGCTTTTAGTCATGGTGTTTTATCACAGCAACAGTAACGCTGACTAAGACAGGCACGGTGGGAAAATTCTGGAGGCACGAGAAGAACAACAGGCCTCCCACCCTGAAAGTCTAGTTGAAATCTTTAATCAGATAAGAAGCAAGAATCCCAGCACAATCGTCAACGGTTTAAGATCTTCTCCCTTTCCAGCTGTAAACACAATTTCCTAGGACTCTCACCGGGAACCACAGTTGCGGGGGAAAGGACACACACTAAACCCTGTATGCAATCCTAGTGGGATTATAATTCTACCCAAGGGATCTCTGTCTGGAGTCCATATATAACCTATCAAAAGAGAAAAGGAACACACACACACACATACACACACACCGTTTCTTTGCGGTCTTTGAGGTGTAATTTGAGAGACACCGTATGATTATCTATGGCCAATGGTAAGAGAATTGTGGTTCCCCTTTGAGAAGCCCTCATACTTTAGTGTATCTCTTTTCTGAGCACCTCCATTTTTTCTTAACCTTGGTGCAAAAACCCTTATTAAATAAATAAATAAATAAATAAATTAATAAATAAATAAATAAATAAACTGCCACTCTCACTCAAGAGACATGAGTAGGTACTTTTATTCTCTTCCAGAGCAACTTTCTTTCTATTTTTGATAATTTCCCAACTCTGCTTCATCCTGGCTGTTCCTGAAGTTCTTTGCTGCATGAATGAAGCCGTGAATCCTGAGTTGGCCTGGGAGGAGGTTCCTAAGAGATTAAGAGAACTCATCAGGGCTTCTGAGGGTTACAGCCTGGAGCTTTTCTCTTCACCGCTAACAGTCATCACAGAGATTTCCCCTGCATTGATTAAACACACTAGTGATTAACTCCGAGTTACCAGCAGTGTATTGGAGTCACACGAAGGAAAGTAATCAAAACTCTTCCCCTTGGAGTCATTCAACCAAGAGTGAGTCCAGATTTGAATCTCTCCTTCATGTTCCCTGTGTCTTCCCTCCTGTCTGTGGGTTCTGTGAGTCTGAATCTGTCCCTGCATCTGTTCCCGTTCTTGTATGTTTTTATGTGTTATGTGACTGTATGTCTGTGTGTCTGTCTGTCTGTCTGTCCCTCACAGAAGGCTTCTTTCTGCCTTTATTGAATAGCATAGAAAGCACAGGGAAGGAGTGGGACATTCCTTTACAGAAATCTTTAACAGAGTTTTAAATTGACTAAGTCATTGACTCCAACTGACCTAGACAACAAATTGTACTACAAACATCATTGCTTATCAACCAAAACCCATAAGTGTATATTCATTTTAGAAGATTGCTTTTTAACCTCTGTATTTGCTGCTTTCAGAAAATGATACATATGCCTTTTCTGGGTAAGAGGCATCTAAGAGTACATAATTTAAGATTATAGCTATGTATAAGCTTAGGTTGTAGATATTGAGGGACATCCAAGGCAAGTAAGGTTGATTGTTGCATTGTTCCCTTAAAGGCAGGTTAAACAATCAGGCTGAGTACACAGTAGGAGAGCAGCCTTCAGTGACCTCAAGGTGTATTATTAACTTTGGCTGTGAGGTCCAGACAAAGTTCCAGTCTCTTAGAATGGAAGAGACGTTTTCATAATATTGTTTCGCTACATTCCAATATCTTTTTTACAGTTAATCAGACACTATGCTCATTGCTTTGTACCATTAAACTTGGGGTAACTTCCTATGAAATGAAAGATAGCTAAAATATAATCCACTCACAGGATTAAATGAGAGCAAATGACAGCTAAATAAAACTATCATTAGTTTTTGTCTACCAAATTTTTGGCCAAAAAGTATATAGATTATTCTGCTGTTGAACTCAGTTTTTGACGTTTTGATAATTTTCACCTCTTGTTTTGTTTCTTCATTTTTTCCTCCCGTGAGAATTACATTTCAACTTTCAATTCACGTTAGACACATGATTGACAAACACAGTAATTTCCTAGATATTATAGGAAAAATAAATAATGTTTTAAAGGTATGACCCCACACTGTAAAGAAAAGATGAATACAGAATAATAATGGTTTACGGTGGATAAGATAACAAGTTCCTTTAGCAGAAGTACATGTATTCTTTGTAAGGGTTTGGTTATAGAGTTGCTGCTCTTACAGTCCCTTATCCGTGAGCCTGATCTCCTGACCGTCTCTGCATCCTATAGTAACTTTACCTGTACATGTATTTGGTGAATAAAGTTTCCATGGCACCTATGCCTCCCGCTAACGACTCTAGGGCAGGGCAGGGGGGGAAATGAAGGGACCCAGCTGTGCAGAAGCCAGATCTTTAACCACGCCCTCAGCCCAACCCCGTGTTCTCAGATAAGAATCTGAATCCTGGGTTGACAGAGTTTTTAACGTTTTTAAGAGAAGACTAGAAATGTGGACTTTTGCTTATATGTTTTGAAATTTGAGTGAACTTTTCATGTTTTACTTTGTTTAGAGACAGGATCTCCTGTATCCCAGGTTAGCCTCAACCTGTGATCTTGACCTTGAGCTTCTGGTCTTCCTGAGTGCTGTGTTGGGATAGAGGCCCATGAGACTGACCACTCCTGGTTTGTGTGTACTGGGATTCAGGAGCACTAGGCTAGCACGCTATCAACTAGACCACACTCTCAGTTCTGCTTCAGTCTTTAAAATGAAACATTGTAGAGCAAATAAACTACGTGTGTCAATCACAGTCATCTTCCAGGTTCCAACATAAGAAAGAAGCCGTGTGTCTAAACTGAAGGCATTATTTTGTGGGAAATGTTGTGAGCTATTTGATTGCACTGTGTAAAGATAGGTCACTGTGATTGGTTTAATGAATATAAAAAAGCTAAACAGCCATGTGGCAACATGCAGATTAATAGAAATGAGTTTATTTAAGTTATAAGAGGTAGTTAGATACAAGCCTAAGCAAAGGCCAAGCTTTTATAATTAATAAGAAATCTCTCTGTGTCGTCATTTGGGAGCTGGCTGGTGGGACAGAAAAAGACTAGTCACATATGGCTTCCAAGGTGGGCGCACATATTTCACATAGAACCTGAGAAAGCTTAAAAAGAAAAGTTACAAACACACAAACACGGAGCCAGACATGCGTTCCTAGGTCCGCAGTCTCTCAGGTGGGCTGCGCTGTACAGAGACATGGCTCCCTGCTGTTGCCTGTGAGCTGGAGCAGCTGTTTGCACCATGCCCTAAGCTGAGCCATGCAGAGGCTGACATGGCAGTTTAAGATTTGTCAGATGCAGACAGAGAATGCTGCAGGTGCTTAGTAAAGCCAGGTCCAGACAGAGAAAACCTCTAAAAAGTTACAGTGTGTTCAAAAATGTGTTTAGATGCTGAAGAAAAAAAAAATAAGATGGGTATAGACAGTCACAGGAAAAAATAAATAGTTTAAAAATAGTAAGTAAAGTCTATAAAGAGAGAGTAAAGTAATATAAAAAGAAAGCCACATAAAGATGGGAAATCACAGGGTGTCTGGATCCTGCATGGTGCTTTGTTGGCTTTGAATCATTTGAATGCTAATGAACAGAGAATGGCACCTGTGGAGAGACACTGGATTGTGGAAGGGACTACTGAATTAAACCAGTTTGTATACTTTAGGGATGTCATGGCTTCAATATGGAAGTCAGACAATGTGTTGCATCAGGGGAGAGGTTGTGCTTTTGTTTCCACAGGGAACAAAAAGCTATGGACTCCTTCAAAGTTAATCAAGATCAGATTTGACCAGGGGAGACCTCCTGAGGATCTTGGCTACAGACATGAGAGAAAAAGCCAAGAAAAACCATAAGACAGGTGATGTATAAGCTGATCCCCTGACGTGGGAACAGCTCTGAGACTGGATGAGACATGATAAATCTTGTTGGCAACAGAGTCCTCATGACTTATCATTACATGACATCCTTTCATATGGATGGATAGAGATTTATATTACAGTTTGGTTATACAGTCCAAACAGACTTATAAAGCTGACAGATACCTTTTACCTGCTCAAACATAAAACAAAATATCATCTTAAGCTGACTTGTACACACTGTACATTCCATGTTTGTGTTAATACAGAAACACAGATATATTAACTTTCAAAGTTTGTGTGTTTTTAAAAAAAAAAAAAGGATCCAGGTACCAATAAAGACAAGTAGCCCAAATGATACAGTCTCTCAGAATGTCTCTGTTGCAGTTTCCTCAAAATTCTGCATCTAGAACAATTTCAAAGCTGCTAGCTGACATGGTCCAGCCACACAGACTATCCAGCCAAGACATCAGATAAGCTCTACATTTTCCCATCATACAGAAACTAAACAAAAAATAATACAACTTGCTCTCCCAAAACTTGACCATTATCCCAATTTTCTCAGGGTCCCCTAAAGATGTCATCACCCTCAGACAACAGGAATCAGTTTAGAGAACATGATGCCCAGATTCCCAAGAGGTAGGGTGGGTGGTTTTTGGTCATTTGGTGGGTTATGAATGTTTGCCATCATTTAGGGAGGTTATTTTCAAGTTGTCATTGGTCATGGTCAGGAAAAAAGCTGAACAAAGCAGATTAGATTCATGGATCACTTTCTGAAGGAAAAAGGGGGCATATAGTATAAAAATGATGGGATAAAAGGGTGGATTGTTGAGTCTACTTTTGAACAACCACTAGTCTCAAATATTTTACATTGGTGTGGATTTTTGTATATTGATACAAATTTAAGGCTATTTTTGTTATATTGTATATATGTTTCGACTCTCGGTTAAGGTATTGTACCTATGCACCTCATTTAACAATGTAATGTAAAGTTCTATTCCTTGAAATCTATTTAGGATAATAAAGAAATACAGGATAGTAGCCATTCCTCTTTAACAATCAAACTTGTAGTCATGTTAGGTATGTTTTCAAGGTCATACAGAGATATATTTCAGATAGATAGGTGATCTTCAAACAATTCAAAGATATACAGAATATGACATTTTAATGTTTTAATAACATAAGGCTTTTCATGACAGTAAGACTCATCTGCTCCTGGCAGCACCAATCTACTTCAAAAAAGGATGATGGACAGCAAAGAACCTCCATATGGAGTTTGCTTTCAATATGGCAAAGTTAGCCATTTGGGCAAGAACCGCCCTTGCCTCAACTGCTGACAGTGTGCTGTCCAAACTGGATAAGCAAGACACAAAAGAAGGCAACTGCCAAACTTTGCTAAGACAAGGTAGGCCAGTCCTTCAAAATTCCTGCTTCACAGAAAAGTCTGTCAAGTATTTGAGGCCTGCAGGCCAAAGATGGATGCCCCAGTATTACAGAGGAATCTTGGGTAACTGTCCAGATAGCCGGCTATTTCTGTCATTTCTTTAGTTTTGGAAGTTGCTTGTTCTGCACTTTCTGTATATTCAGGTAGTATTATGTCCTTCTTGGATCTCTGATGGAGCTGAAGATGAGATAGTTATAGTTACAGTTTTCTTTGTTACCAAATTTGAAAAGAAACTAACAAAAGAGGAATAAAGTGTATAGAATTGGGAGACATAAAAGCTTAAATTGTTTATCTCAGAAAATATTTTGAGGTTTAAAAAGATAGTTTTGGGTTGGTAATACAAGTTATGATAAAAAATAGTTTAGGTATAAAACTTGGAACTCATCAAGATAAGATAGATAATAGAGTAATTTCTCTAAATTTGCCAAATACAAATGGACTGGATACTGTAAATGTAATTCTTAACTGATAATTGTTCTTATTGTATATAGTTTTACTGTGTTAGAGTTAAAGCCCTTTACTTTTTATTTAGACAAAAGGGGGAAATATTGTGAGGTATTTGATTACACTGTGTAAAGATATGTTACTGCGGTTGGTATAATAAAAAGCTGACGGCCAATAGCTAGGCAGGAGGTATAACTGGGACTTCTGGACAAAGAGAGCTCTAGCAAGAAGAAAGGAGGAGTCACCAGACAGACTCAGAGGAAGCAGGACATGCAGGAGAGGTAAAAGCTACAAGCCACGTAGCAATACATAGATTAATAGAAATGAGTTACTTTAGGTTATAAGAGCTAGTAAGAAACAAGCCTAAGGTAAGGCCAAGCTTTCATAATTAATACATCTCTGTGTGCTGTTATTTGGGAGCTGGCTGGCAGAACAGAGAGAGACTCATTCCAGGGAAAGCTTTGTCTCTAAGAAGAACATATCAGAAGCTCATTATTTGCACATGTCCAGAGGTTCTACAAACCAGTGCATGGTACCTATAAAGAGGCCAGCATCATGAAACAAGTGTCATGTTTGGGAAATAAAAATTACAGGAGGGCATTGTTTTGTATTAAGTTCCTTCCTGGGGCTCCAATAGACCAGGAGGCTAAATATCAAAGTGGAGTCACTCATGATAAAGTTGGAAACCACCAACTTGAATTAAATAGTTTATTTGGCAGTCTGAGGAAATAGGCTTCTAGGAAAACAGCCAGATTTCAATGACAGAACACTTTCTCTCAACTTGATAAATAAGTTTCCTGCTTTGTCCTTTTACAGAAAAGGTAAGCAACCAGTCATTTTCCTATTGTGAGGTAATGAATCAGTCATTTTCCTAATGTTCCCCATCTCTGGTCCTGCCTTCCAAGGAAATGACTGCCCTTTTTTTCCTTCTTCAATCCTTTTCCATTTATGAAACCAACTTCTGTCAGCTTGTTGGAACACTTCCTTCCTTTCTTTCTTTCTTTTTTTTCTTTGTTTCTTTCTCCCCCCCCCTCTCTCCTCCTCCTCCTCCTCCTCCTTATTATTA
Source organism: Peromyscus aztecus (assembly GCA_902168405.1). Classification (NCBI taxonomy): domain Eukaryota; kingdom Metazoa; phylum Chordata; class Mammalia; order Rodentia; family Cricetidae; genus Peromyscus; species Peromyscus aztecus. The sequence continues at coordinate 41,480 of CABHPQ010175435.1, forward strand.
TTATTATTATTATTATTATTATTATTATTATTTTGGTGCACATCTTATATTTTATGGAATAAAGAGTTTCCTGATTCTAGAATTGAAAAATCAAGACGATTTTGTACTTTGACGTGCTTAAAGTTTTATAATGTGGCTTCAGTCATACAGACGAAGCTATGTAAATATTTTGCTTGTTTTGGGTAGGGGTGGGAGTGGGCATTGAAGCCAAGGCTGTGCACATTCAAGGCCTCATTCAACCACCCACTGACATTTCCAGTCTCTGTAGTTTAATTTCTCCGAGAAAAAATACTCCACTGGGGTTGTGATCACTTTTCTGTGGAAACCTAGTGGCTTACTTTATGACTTAGTGCTTAACCAGCTGAGAAAACAGTGAATGGAAGTCCATGTTGAAAGGGTTATCTATCAGTAGGCTGGAACTCATAAGGGCCAGCAGGGCAGCTTAGCGTTACTAAGTCACTTCAGCTAGGTCAGCAACCGGAGGGTCCAGAAGCAATGTAGTCTATGTTTAACCTTTTTTTTTTTTTTTTAAATTTTGGCAACATTTATTACTTCATTCACTATGGTTGCTCATGGGGCATTTAAACCTATTGCTCTTAAACCATAATTCAGGAAAGTTTTGAAATGCAGGATTAGCATAGCAGGAAACACCCTTTTTGTTGGTGTGAACTGTGAGAAAAGGGCACATTTAGCCTCGTCCAGGCTGCTCTCCCTACCGTATGTATTGTTCTTACTGCTACTGTTTAGGACCCTGTTAATTTCTGGCCTTTGAAAAGAACAAAATATAAGACTATTTTTCTTAAGGTCTGTAGTCCAAGTTTTGACCTGGAAAATATGCTTTCCCAAATGAAATAGCAAAGAAATTAATTGATTATAGGCTTTGTTCACTACACCACCTTTCTTTTAGAGACTAACTCAGTGGTTGTATTTCCTCACATGGTGATTGATAACAAAATATTGGACAAGGCTCGAAATGCATCACGTCAGTCCAGGCAGAACAGAACTGATTCCAAGTGCCATTTCGTCTTATGTACAAGAAAAATTGATACTTTGATTTGTTTTAGATATAAGTCCATGGAAATTTTTCATCAGCCTATTGAAAGTGAATACATTTTAGATTAGCAATTCTTCAAAGAAAAGAATTGGGGTGATTTGTTAAATTCAGTAGCTCTTTAACTTTCAGATTGGGACCTCCACCATCCATAACTTCCTGTCCTCAGACCTGTAGACTCAGGCTGAATTACCCCACCGGCTTTCCTGGTCTTTAGTTCATAGATGTTTCATCTTATGGCTTCTTAGCCTCTATAATATCATGAACTAATTCTCTATAATAAACTTATCTCAGTACTGTTGTCATGTAGTTTCTGTGACTGACACGAGCTTATTCCACTCACGGCTCTGGAGCTTGAGAAGTCCATAGTGGGGTGAATTTCATCAGGGTCTTTTGACTGGGAGAGCCTCTTTAAAAGTCTCAAAGTGGTATGTGAATTTATGGAGCAGGAAAGATTCATCTAAAAGACAGGACCAAACTAATATTCATACCAGACTTGATATCATAGTAACCCAGCAACCTATTAACTCATTATTCCATGAGTAGATTAATCTACTTACATATGCAGAGTCCTCATGACTCAGTCACATCCTAACTTTCTACCTGGTCTCAACTCCTAAAACCTCACCATGAGGATTAAGTAGCAACAGCAGTTTTGATGGTGCTACTCGAACTATCACTGGTAGACAGATGGATGGATAAATTAGATGACAGATAGATAGATGATAGGTTTATCTGTTGGCTCTCTTTCTCTGGAGAACAGAGATGAGTCAGCACCCTATCCTATGCACAGAGAGTATTCATAGTATTCACACGTTGATGCCTCTTCCTCCAGTTTTATATAAATTACTTTTCTTACATTCTACAAAACCGTGTGTTGTCAGAGTCTATATAAGTTAATAAAGGTCTTTGAGATGAAGGAGATAGTTCATAACAAATGCGTATTAGCTTTCAATACATGCATATTGTAGGCTGAATTTCCTCCCCCTCAAATTCATGTGTTAAAGCCCACCTTCTAGTACCTCAGAACGGTACTGTGTCTAGAGGATACCTGAAGAGATGAGACACTAGAGTTGCTTGTAATTCAAAATGGCTAGTATCTTTAGAAGTAGAGGAGTGAGTATAACAATGAGAAAGAGAGAAGGAAAGGGAAGGTATGAAGGAGAAGGGGAAATGTGTGAGCACATACCAAGGATGACTGTGTGAACACATATTGAGGAAGTGCTCATCTGCAAGCCAAAGAGAGACATCTGTGCAGACTGAGCCTGGTGACTCCTTAACCTAGGACTGCTATTCCTCAGAACTGTGAGGAAATCAAGTTCTTCTGCTTAAGTTCCCTCACCTGTGGTATTTTGCTAAGGCTGCCCCAGGAAATTAATGCAGTACAGCCACATAACCAACGCCTTTCTGTTCAGCATTGCAATTGAAATCTGAGTCCTGAACTTCCTCATGTTTTTTTTTCTTCCACCAGAGCACACATCTAACCCACTTTTAATTACATACTTTTCATTAGTTTAAATTCTTGAGAGGTACAGCATCACACAGATTCTGTGTCCTGTGGCATTGGCAAGAAGACTGTTTTGAAATTTGGCATGAACCATGCCACAGTTTTTATGGGCCTAAAATTACCTTTCTCTAGGTTCCTCTGGTTTGTCTAATTTACTACCAGGAGCTACAGTGTTATCTGTGTGTGTGTGTGTGTGTGTGTGTGTGTGTGTAAGCATATCTTTGTCCAAGTAGAATTTGGCTTCAGACATAAACACCTTTGATTTTAAGAAATGCAGTAGGCTCCCTTTGGTTCTGAACAGCCTGCTTATAGCTAGTTAAAATGGCCTTGCATCACACAGTCTTTCACCATACTTGTTTTTTAACTTTTTATTGTTGTTGTTTTGTTTTGTTTCTTGGGGCAGGGTTTCTCTATGTAGCCCTGGGCTGTCCTGGAACTGGAACTGTAAACCAGGCTGGTCTTGAACTCAGAGACCCGCCTCCTCTACCTCTTGAGTGCTGGGACCAAAGATGTGCACCATCATGCCTGGCTCATGCTTGCTTTTTAGGCATCTGGTTCTCGGGAGACCTTCGTAGGCTCCAAGGTGGCAGAAAAGGGTAGGCATTTCCCTACATTTTGAATGCTAAGATCTCCCTGCAGATCATCATGCAGACATGGTGAGGAACCAATCATGTTCTCCTATAGGGATTTCTTTAGCAGCTGATATGGTTGGGATGTGGTTTGGATATGTCTTGGAAGTTTGGCTCCTAGTCTGGCAGTGTTGACAATAGAACCTGTAAGAGGATGAACATAATGGAAGGTAATTAGGTTATGGGTATGCTGTTAGGTTTGGGCAAAGGGCTACTCAGGCCATGCTCACTTGTTCCTTCGTAGCTGGCTCAGCAATTCCCGCCGTTACTGGGTGTGGTGGTTTGATTAGGAATGGCTCCCATAGACTCATGTGTTTGAAGGTTTTGGTCACCAGGGAGTAGCACTATTAGGAGGTCTAGCCTTGTTGGAGTAGCTGTGGCCTGTTGGAGGAAGTGTGTCACTGGGGGTGGGGTTTGAGGTTTCGGATGCTCCAGCCAGGTCCAGTGTCTCTCTCTCTCTTCCTGCTGCCTGCTGATCCGGATGTAGAAGTCTCAGTTCCTTCTCTAGTATTATGTCTACCTGTGGACCACCATGCTTCCCACTAGGAAGATAACAGACTAAACTTCTGAAACTGTAAGTGATTCCCAGTGAAATGTTGTCCTTTATAGGAGTTGCCATGGTCACTGTGTGTCTCTTCACAGTAATAGAAATCCTAACTGTGACACTGGGAAATGACAGGTATTCTAATGAGAGCGTCTCCCTGTGAGTGTGTAGTTCTTACTACCTCAAAGGAAGTTTATCAAGATCCTAAACCATAGGGGTTACAGGTTGGCACATCCAGAGGAACAGACCCACATTTAACCAAAGGACCAAAAGTATGTCCTCTTGCTGAAACCCAGGAGTATGAGAGCTATGGGCTACTCATGAAGCACCTTGCATGGGACCTCTCCCCCTGCCTCTGCAACTGAAAATGGACCCCCACTCTGCGTCATGGGCCTGAGCTCTCTCAGAGGCCCTGTCATGCTACTGTCTACGGTGCCAGTGATTCTAATAAACTGCTTACACAAAAGAGAATCTGCCTCACTGCCCCTTCGAGCCCTTAACATGAGACCTCATGGAGTGAGCTGGCTTCCTCAGGAACAGAGTGAGACTACCCCATGACTTTGGCTCCGTGGGCATGTAGCCTAGGCCCTTGGTACTTTGCTGAGCTGCGATGCAGCCAGGGGCCCCTCACCAGTATGAGGGTGTCATTTTCTTAGACCTTCAGAAATATGAACTAAGTAAATGTTATTTCTTTATGACATCCCCAACCTCAGATAATTTGTGGTAGCAGCAACGAAACAAGAACAGAAGCCTTTAAGCAGACAGTTGTAGACAGCTTATCAAGAAAATTGTTCTGTTTCTTGTTTCTTATTCTGCGGGTTTTATTGTATTCCTGAACTAAAGTCCATTTTGAAGGATGATAAAAAAGCTCTTAAAATTAAGAAGTTTATGTGGTCAATGTCTAGTGATAGTGTCCCATGAACCATGAATGACTCAGAACCAACCTCTCCTGGCCTGGAAAACTCTATAATCTGTTTTTACAGAGAGGGGAAGAAATCTGATAATTGTGTAGTATCTGGGCAGCGTTCTCTGGTAGGCGACAGGCAGTCATTATGTACTTACGGTGATGACAGCAAGAGTGACAGCTTTCTGTACGTGCTTCTGCTCGTGGTGCCTAATAGTCACTTCCCGAAGCACACCTTGGCTTCCTCCAACTCTATCTCTGCACTCCTCGGGGACACAATTTTTGGTAATAACAAGAAAATTAGGACCCCATGTTCAAGTTAAAACCCAACCTTGAATGTGCTTCTCAATGCCCATTTAAAACACAGTGAGCTACGGACAGTGCGTTTTCAATGCCTCTAGCTACACAGTGCTAACCCCCATGGCAACCTCTAATGTAACAGTGTTCTTGCCACTTGCTCATATCTCGATTTTCAGTTAAAGTATAAACAAAAATAGATATCTGAGAAAAAGGTTTAAGAATGGAGAAGAAAAAATTCCAAGATAATCCCCAAACTGACTGTAACCCCTTCTGCTTCCTAAGGGTTACAGAGGGGAGGTGGGTACAGCTCCCATTAGTGACATGATGGCATCTCTCTTCCTTCTCCACATGCGGTGCTGGGGAAGAAAGAGGGGACACAGGACTCAAATTCCAAAGCCTTTTCTTTTCGGGGAAAGAGTGGGATCTGGAATCAAGGCCATTACTATAGAACAGCTCTGAAAGGGATGGGGGCAGGACTGTGTCTGTGGCCCAAGAACCTGGGGATTGAAAGTGCTCTGAACAGTCAGTAGTTCAAGGGAGGAAACGTGGGGAGTCTGGAGTCAGAAAGGTAACAAGAAACCCTAGCAGAAGCCAGAGCCTGACCTGAGAGTGCTGTCCTGTGGGAAATCCATCCCATGAGTCACAGCAAGACTTTAGCAACGAGGCTATTGAAAGCTCAGCTTTGGTTGTTTGCCAGGCACTGTTATTGCATAGCTCCACCCTTCACGTCCATCACCCCTACAGCCAGGAAAGTTGAGGCACACGCTGCCAATAGAGGGAAATTGTCACGGAGTCAGAAAACAGTGAGGGACAACCCGAACTCTATCAAGTTGTAATTTTTATTTTTAGCTGCTGCTGTCCTCAGTTCCCAGGGCCTAACTTGGAACTGAGGCCCGGATAAAGAGGGAAGGCTGCTTTTTAAAGGCAAAGGCCACAATTTATTCTTGCATTAAGTGTGCTTAAGTGCATAAGTGCGTAAGAGTGCATAAGAGAACATCCAGGCCTTTTGCATTCCTGGAATTCCTGATATTGTTTTAACAGTCTCAGGTAGGGCTGGCATCCTACCTAAGATGAAGTCCTCAGCTGCTACAAAATGTCTGTCCCTTTCCTTTTGAAAGGTCCCTTGAGGCTCCTTTGGAAATAGAAATGAGCCGAGTCTATATGAATCTCACAGAGGCTAGGTAAGACCCATTTTTTTCATCTGTTTTCCTTAAAATATCAACAAACATCTTCTCTCTTGGGCTGTGAGTCTAATCATGTACCCCATAATGATGTTTCAGTCCACAATATACTGGTTATCTAACTGTGGTCCCATAATATTTAATCACCTGGTGATGTAGCCATCTTAATCGGATAAGTACAGCCTGCAAATTTCACAACGATGATGAAATAACCCACTTACTACATGTTCGGGGCCAGAGGAAAAAAAGAGAAATGTTATCATTTTCCCACCTACAACACACAGAGCCTGGCGTATAACTGCCAGGTAATTAACAGAAGCAAAGACAAGGATTTATGTATATGCCTGGAAGTATGCAGCAGACAGCAGACAGCTGGGAGCAAGGTTGTCATTTACAGGGCTCCAGTGGGCAAGTCTGGCAAGTTCTAATGGGTTCTTAGAGACTGATGGGAATGTGTAGTTTCCCATCCAGTTTGGAAACTCCCCTAGAGGTCTACAGCAGCGGAGTTTGTGCTTCCCCGAAGAAATCAGGAAACGCTCTTTGAGGAAGCTGTATCATGGGACATTTGGCTTTCCAGACGTAGCTAGCTGCAGTCAGCTGAAGATCAGATTCGATTTCCTTCTGCATCTCTGGGAACTCAGAAGCTTTCAGTTTAAAGTAACCCAGCCTCTGAAGCTCCAGCCATTCGAGCCCATAAAAACGAAAGTACGATCAAAACTCGGCTTACCAGGAGAAGAGGCGCCCAGGTTTATTCATTTGCCATTGTACAAGAGTCAAACAGTGTGAAACTCAAAGATGGCCCAGGTGGTTGAAGTTTCAATGTACAGGGAGCAGAGATGTGAGCTTTGCAGGCAACTGGAGACAAGGGGCTGGCCTTTAAAGGTGGTAGATGGAACTGAAGAATTGGCAATGATCTTAGACCAAGTTCACCTAGGTCCTAGGCAGTGTGTTGTCAAGTCCCCTCTCCTTGTAAATGAATCTTGTAGGAGATACAGTGTTTAAGTAGCTGGGGGGACATCAGAGAAAGCACCTTCTTGTGGTTCAGGAAAGGAACAGAGGCAAGAGGTGTGGTCGGGATAGGAGAAGGTCGCGGCAAGCATTGTCCTCTCAGGCATCATTCTCTGAGCCTCAGTAGCTGTTGGTCTCTTCTGCTGCTCCTCTCTCTCTCTCCTGTGCACCTTCAATTCAGGCCCAGCCCTGCTTAGCTTCCAAGATCAGACGAGATGGGACATGCTCTGGGGAGTATATCTAGACTCTTTCTTTATACACCTGGAGAACACACATGTGTTTTGTGAACTGTTTTCAATCCCCACCATATTTATTCTTAATCATTTTAGTTTGTGTTTATTAAGAACAGGGTTGAGTCTTTCACACAAACACTGTGCAGTTCAACGTTATTAGACTTCCCAGTGATCCTATTCTTTTTTCTACTCTACCATGCATTTTCCAACTTTGTTAATTGGTCCAATGATGGATATTCTATAGTTTTGCCCTCTGCCCCTTCCCAGCACAAGATCCCCACTATGATCAAGTAGTGTGTTATCTTTAGTTACCACGTCTTTTTTGTCTGAATATGAAATTTTTCCTTGGCTTGTATTGATTTTTATGACATACATTTTTGAAAAATTAACATATTTTTTTTTTACAAAGTTACAACAGTCTTTGCCTTGCATTTGTCTAGTATCTTCTCACGACTGCTTTCAGATCATTCGTCCTGACCAGACGAGTTCACACAGCATGTTCTGGCCTCAAGGGATCACACCCAGAGGCGTGCAGTCTGTGTTCCATCTGTTTCTCATTTGTGACTCTAATTTTGTTTCCATGGTCAAGGGGTTGTCTGAATTGTTCACACTGTAGTAGCTGGGGCTTTGTTGTTTATTTGTTTCTGGCTAGCATATAGAGTAATAGGCTTCCTTGTGGAATTTTCATACATACTTGTTCTGTTTGACCCATCCCCCATCTCCCTGCCCGCCATCCCCGATTACGTTCTTCTACGTGCAGTACCTGCTTCCACTTTAATGTCCTATGTGTCCTGTTATCCTCCTGCCCTTATTCCTGAAAGCTCTTTCCTTTCCTCTCATGGGCTCCTTTCAGGTTTCATGACTTCACTCCTTCCCACATAAACACACCCATACAAAAATTAGAAACTGGGATGTGCATGTGGGAGAGAATGTATACTATTTGTTTTTCTGAGCCTGGGTTATGTCATTGCCTCTGTTTCTGAGTTCCATCCGGGTGTAGTTAAAAGGTAAAAGGACAGTAAAGAAAAAACCGGTTTTTTTCCCAGAGACCAAATGGTGTAAAGATGCCCCCTAGTGGAAGGTTGGGTTCCCTTCACAACTGAATTAGAATGAGACTGTTCCTTGTTTTGTAAAGCAGCTGTGATGTGAAACTGTCACCTTTGCTATGAAAATTCAAAAAAGAAACTTACATAAGAGATGTAAAATGGATACTGTTTAGAGACATTAATGCTTAAGTTGCTTATCTAAGAAAATGTTTTTAGGTCTAAAAAGATATTTTTAGCTTGGTAATACAAGTTATGATAGAAAATGGTTTAGATGTAGAACTTTGAACTCACTAAGATAGGATAGATAGTATAGTCTTTTCTCTGAATATGCCAAATACAAATGGACTAGACATTATGAATATAATAATTATCTGATAATTGTTCTTATTGTATACATTTTTTTTACGTTAGAGTTCAAACTTTTCCTTTTTATTTAGACAAAAAGGGGGAAATGTGGGATGTGTGTATACTGTGTGAAGATGTATTGCTGTGGTTGGTGTAATAGAGAGCTGAATGGCCAGTAGCTAGGAAGGAAGAGATTAGGTGGGACTTCCAGGGACAGAGAGGAGTCTGGGAAGAAGAAAGGCCAATTTGCCAATGAGACACAGAGAGGAAACAGGGGGTACAAGATGGAGAGAGGTAATGCCACATGGAAGAAGGTAGATTAATATAAGTGGGATAATTTAAGATATGAGTTAGTTGAGACAAGCCTACGCTAAAGTCCAAGCTTTCATAATTAATGATAAATCTCTATGTCATTATTTGTGGGCTGGCAGAACTACAAAGGAAAGTTCGACTACACCTCCCAGATAAATATATTTAATTTAAAAACTATAAAAGAAAAGAATATCAAATTTTTAAATGCTATAATTAAAAAATAGTATTTATCACTCAATCTACTCTTTCTGGTATGCTTACACAAGTAAATATTGCTGTATCATGGATAATTGGAATCAAGTGTTTTCAGAATCTACTTGAAAATTTTTTAAAAAATATTTTTAGATTTATTTATTGTTTTACTTGCCTAAGTGCCTGAATGTATGTATTTATATCATGTATACCGTGTGCCTGTTTGGTGCCCATGGAGGCCAGAAGAGGTTATCAGATACCCTTGGATTGGAGTTACAGACAATTGTGAGCTGCCTTATGTGTGCTGGGAATCATCCCCAAGCCCTCTGCAAGAGTAGCAAGTGTTCTTACGGTTGATCCCAATAACTAACCACCAGATCTACTTTTATGAATGAAATTGCTTTAATGTTAAGAAATATTTTGCAAAGCAAATATTTGCAAATCTGATGGCATATGTCTTTAAAGGATGATAGAAATGTTTATTTTATGACTTCTAGGTTCAGTGTGCTCAAGAAAGACTGTGTACAGTTGATGAAGGGTGTGTACCCTCAGAGACCCAGAGTCTTGTGTACAATGGAAAACAATGGGAATCAATAAGCATTGCAAATATGAGATGAGACTTGTTATTCTCTAACCATTGGAAAGAAAATCCCCTTTGTATGAAATATTGAGACAATTAGGGTGGCAAGTATCTGTAAAATGCTGAAAATCCTATGCTTTATTGGTATAAGTAGTCCTGCAAGACTCACCATGCTCCTTGGGTTGTGACAAAGTATGCACAAGAGCAAAAGTGTTTCTTTTCCAAAACGTGGCTCTGAGTCAATTGAATAGCCCCATAGACACAAACGCAAAAAAAAATCTTGGTTTTTAATCGTGCCTCTTCCCTCCAGGAAGACTGCAGATCTAAATATCAAAGAAGTCGCAATAATATCTTGTTTGGAGAGATTCTCTGAACAATGGGCTACTGACATGTGGGAAGAACATTGCAATGGAGTTACGTGTGCCATAGCAAATGACCCTTGACATTGTCATTGAGGATGAGGCAAGACGTTTCTGTAGCCATAAATGAAGAACTGTTGTGCTTAAGCTACTTGGGTACCACATTTATTTACTGGTCTTGAGGATCTGAACAGTACTTAAAACTTTCAGGAATGCAAAATAGCAAGCTTTGAGAGAAAAACAGCAATCTAGAGGTCAGCAAATGTTTCTCAAATAGGAAACAGAGAGCACTGAGCACAACGGAGAATACTGGACAAGTCAAAACTAGGAGCTTCTCTAATATTCAGGTTGGCAAGCAAGCCTGACAACCTGAATTCAACTCCCCAAAGTTGTCATCTGATCACCCCCACCCCCTCCATGGTGTTGTGGACCCCTCCCCCCATGCCTGAGTACTCTGAGTGAGTGAAGTCCTGAGTGTGAGTGTGTACTGTTCACCTGGGCGCAGCCATGGGAGAACTCCAAGGCCTCGGATGCACAGGACATTGACAAAGCTGGCTCCCCATATGGGCCAGGCCCAAGAGACATGGCAAAGCTCTCCTCAGAAGTCTGAGTATGAGTGTTGATGAATGACTTGAGTAGTGTGTGTAATGACTAGCAACTGCTAGTTTAAGCTTGCTTTCTCCAAGGCTGTGAGAAAGTCCTGGTTAGCCTGCAGAGTCTCCTTGAAGGGTTGTGAGAAAGTCATGATTAGCCCACAGGAAGGAACATACTATCTATCTAGACACACGCTGCTGATGCCAGCTGAGGTACATCAAGATAGAAAATGAAACAGCCTGCTCCTTGACTCAAGGACAGGATAGATAGTGGTTGAATGCCTGTGCTGTGCATTGTTCTGCATCTGTCCTTCCAGACTGTATATAAGCTGACTGTGAAATAAACTCGGGACTGTCCGGCATTGACTGGCAGACCTCTCAACTCTTTTCTGTCTTCTTCATTGTCTCTACAATCCGAACGCCTCTACCCAGCTACCCAGCTGACTGGTCAGCAGGCTCCGACACCGTCCTCCTATGCTGAACCTAACAAACATGCTGAGGTTCCAGGTTGCAGTAGGTTGGAAAACTCCAGCCTGATCTCTTGTGTCTGTCCTTTCTTCATGCCCTTGATGCCCTGGTCAGGGTTCCAGGACCCAAGCCACATGTCCTTGCACTCAATACAGGGCTGGTACAGAGGATCACTGTGTCACTACAACTAGACATGTTGCTAAATAGACTTCCTAGAAGTGAAAGGAAAGGGCACAGGTATGAAGCGCAAGCATGTAAATAATATTATTTTTATATTATTTTAATATACACTACTGTCCAATACCTCATTGACTGTTTTAGAATGTTTGTGTTGATTTTGTTAAACTCATGTGTCCATATCTAAAGTGGCAATTCAAACAAGCTTTGTTAGTTTTTGTTATTCCTGACATTCGATAAACAAGGCTTGTTGTTTGAGTTTAATGTGCATTATTGACATATTCTCCAACACTTGAAGTCCATGTAACCCAAGAAAACAGCAAGCTGAGCCCTGATTGGTAGCATTTCCCAGTTCCCATGCATAAATATCTGTAACCAATTTACATTATCTCCATGGTACACCTGAGGAGATGCACAGTGATCCATTATAGTAAGCATTTCTACCATCCAGATAAGAACACAGATAGTAGGTGAATATTGCAAGGAGGCAGTGCGTGTTTGAGTATTTATTATCTTTGTTTTCACTTAATGTATTTAAGTTTATGTGGCTTAATATTTTTTTTTAAAAAAATGGCTGTGTTCAACAACCAACTTTCAAAATTCTTGAAAGGTATCATGGCACAATTCCAGCATACCACTGAACCTGCCAGGGGAAAAAGGGATCAATAGTGAGAAAATCCCATGAATGAATGATTCCTTTCCTAGATCTCTGCATAACAGAAATGTGCATGTATATTCACCAAAGACATTACATGAGCGTTCATAGTAGCACTGTTCATAACAGCCCACCATGGAAACAAGTGTGAAATTCATTAGTAATGAAATAAAACAAACCATGATGAATTTAATGAGAATGATCAAACTATCATTACATTTACCCACATAGATCAGCCTCATAAATGAAATATTGAATGAAAGAAGCCAGATCCTTGAGTTTATGTGTTTATATTTACATAGAATTCAAAACAAGCAACAATGATCTGTAATGTAAAAGTCCCAGAAGTGGTGACCTCCTGAGGTTGGGACCATGGGGGAATCTAGTATCTTGGCCATGCATTTTTTTTTTCCTTGCTTGATTGGGGCATGTGGTGTTCCACTTAGAGAAAATTCATCAAAGTTTACAAGATCTGTGCACTCTTTGGTGGGTGCTGAATTTTAATAATTTACTTTACAACACTCATTCCTTAGATTTTGAAAGCAAATTGACCCAAATGATTGTAAAATAAGAACACATCAGTTTCTTTAATTGTTTCTGAAGGGGCTGGGACATAGACGCCAGTAGGTTGAGTAATAGAGGCCCATCATCTCAACCACAGGATCTTGCACAAAGAGTTTTATTCCTTTTGTGAGTCAGTCTACTGCTACTACAAAACAGCAGTGCTGGTGGGCTACACAAATCAGCAAAGGATTGAAAGAGAAACCTTACCAAGTATCTGTACCAACCTTAAACAGCTAAATTTTTCATGAAACTAAATTATGTCAATTGCATTATATCCAAATAGAGTTCTGTATTGTCTCCATATGACTTAGGAAGAAAGAAGTGGTCCTATTAAAAGTTTTAAAGAGACAGAGACTAGAGAGGAGGGACAAGGACACTGGTTAAGAGCACCTGCTGCTCTTGCAGAGGACCTGTTTAGTTCCCAGTATCCACGTGATGGCTTACCATCACCCGATGACTCTAATTCGTGGTATCTGAAACCCTCTATTGACCTCCAAGGGTATGAAGCACACATATGGTGCACTTACATGCAGGCCCATGCACTCATACATGTAAAATGAAAATAGGGTAAGCATTTTGTAAGTTGTCAAGGACAAAACATCCTTGTCCACTTTTATCTTTTGTCTTGGAGCCCCAGAGAAAGGAGAAATCAGTTGCAAACTAACAAAACAGAGAGGAAAGAAGGGAGTCTCAGTAGAAAGATCTGGATAAACGGTTGAGTGAGTGGTTGGAAAAGTGGAGGCTCCATCAGCCGTATATGTGTTTACTGGACAGAAAGGGCTTTCTGCTAAGTAAAAGTTAATTGAACATTATATGCTGCAGATAAAAATGTTTCCCAGGGATGATTAATTCTCATGCATCTATACCCAAGCCTTCAAATCAGCACGACAGTAGTTTCAAAGGGATTTTCCCTCCATATACCGCATATTAAACTATTTCACCCAAACGTTAGTTGCTATGGCTACATCGTGAGCCCCTCTAGGAGCTTTATTCCTCCAGCACATTTCATAAATTTTAATGCCTGTTTTGTCCTAGACTTTCCATTCATGTGAGTTGCTTTGCAGAACTTAAAGAAAATGTGTGTGTGAAAATGGGGCTGAAGAGGCGGCTCAGCGGCTAAGAGACGATTTTACTCTTCCAGAGGACTGAGTTTGGTTCCTAGCACCCATGCCCGTTGGTACGCAACTGCCTGTGTTCGTGTACATGCATGTGTGTGGTGGGTGCATGTGTGTGTGTGTGTGTGTGTGAGGGAGAGAGAGTGCCTGGGCATGTATGTACACATGAGTATGGAGACTGGAAGTCAATGTCAGATGTCTTTGTCAGTCACTGTCCATCTCATTTTTTTGGGACAGAGTCACTCACTCAGTCAGCTCACCAGTTTGTCTAGACTGGTTGGTTAGAAAGCTCCCCTCCTGCTGTCTCTGTCTCCTTAGTACTGGAACAACAGGAGTGCATGTGTTCAGCTTTGACATGGGTGCTGGGCATGGAACTCAGGTCCTCATGCTTGCACGTGACTGAGCCAGCTTCTCAGCCTTTTGTTAATTACTCTTTTAAAGTTTTTATTGCACATGTGTATGTATGTATGAACATATGTACGTGTGTATGTACATGTATGGCATGTGCATGTGGGTATGTAGGAGGTCAGAGGAAACTTGTAAGAATCAGCTCTCTCTTTCTGTCATATGGGCTTCTTTAGTTGGAAGTTTTCTCCAGTCCTGCCTGGGCCCTGCGGTAGGGACGAATCTCTCCCACCCACGTCCTGCAGCCGCTTGGTCCCAAATAAACACACGGAGAATTATATTATTTACAAACTGTATGGTCTATGGCAGACCTCTTACTAGCTAGCTCTTTTATCTTAAATCAACCCACAACTGTTAATCTATGTATTGCCACATGTTCTGTGGCTTTACCTGCGTCCCATTACATGCTACTTCCTAGACGGTGGGATGGCATCTCTCTGCCTCTTCTTTCTCTTCCTCCTATCTCTCTTGGATTTTCCCACCTGGCTCCCTCCTGCCCTGCCATAGGCCAAGGCAGCTTTATTTATCAACCAATCAGAGCAACACATATTCACAGCATACAGAACGACATCCCAGAGCAGGCCCCAGAGACGGAACTCAGGTTGCCAGGTTAGTGACAGGTGTCTTTACCCACGGAGGTGGCCCATTGTTTCTTACTCTTAACCATTCCAAGCTAACAGAGCTTGGACCAGACATCATCTTGAATTTCATGTTGTGGAACTAGAAGGGTCTGTCAGCTCTGGAGGTCACCCTTGGGACAGCTGTAAATTTAATCCACAGGTCCAGACTTAGAGTTTGGGGATAATCCAGTCCCCGTATGAGACCATAATTAAAGACCAGAAAAGAAAAGAGAGAGAGAAAAAAAGGGAAAGGGAAGGAAAAACAGAAGAATCCAGTATACCACTGTGCAATCTACTGGAGAGAGGGGTCTCGACAGTTGTAACACAGCTGGACTACTGCAATTTGAGTCAGAAGGAGAAAGCTATTATATAATGGTTCGATTTCATCTAAGCCTCTTTACTTGGTTGATCTCAAGCTAACATCAAAGATGACGGTAAATTACCAATGCCGATGGTAAAAGCCTGTACATACAGCTCTCGACCACTGTAAGGGTTTTTCATGTTTTTAGTGTGATGAGGACACTATGTGGGGGGAAACAGACCATGGTTACTCAGAAGTTCTTATGAGGCAGTTGTAACTCAAAATGACAGCACACTAACTAATCCCTATATACTTAAGCTGGCGAGGAGTACATTAGAAAGAATGAAAAAATGAAAAATGTCTTCCCTAGTCATTGATTATTTAATTGTACAGTAACAAGACAACCAACAGTAATTGATTATCTAATTGTATAGTAACAAGACAACCATTCTCCATACTATATTCCAAAAGATGAAATCTGCCAAGTTTAAATGGAGTTGTTCCTTATTGAACAGTGACCTATTTTAAGCACTATTCCAGGCAAGTACAAGCATTGTCTTAGCAGTTACAGCTGCAAATATTTTCTTCCCTGCCATCACCAATGTTACAAACATTATCTGTGCTGTGACTATTTATTCCCATTTTATTGATGAGGAAGGCAAAGCTCAGAGTAGATGAGACTTCAGAGAGAGAACAGATTTATGTTCTCAGTGTCTAAAGTATGTGAATGTTCAGTCAACATCAATGGAAGGATAAATTTGGTAGATTTAATCCTTTGGAATATAGTATGTGCAAAAATTATTTATGCTCTGCCACCTTCGCTTCCAGGAATGAGTCTTATTCTCAAAGAAGCAGAAAACTGAATCTCGGTGATAAATGAATTGTTAAGATTCCAGAATAAGTCAAGTCTGTTATGCCATGAATTAGGGACAAACAATTCTTGCAGCTAAAAGCATTTCTTTGTATATGAAATCAAAGCTGTGACTACATGCCAAGCCACTGACAAATAAACCTCAAATTCTAGGCTGCCACTTATCCTCTTGGAAGCTTTCAGAGAAAATTAATGAGTTTACCCAAGAATTGGTTGAACGAAGTCAATTTTCCCTGAGCTGTTTGATTGCTCACTGTTGTGGGGATTATAGGTTACTGGAGAGGGGTCACAGTCGGCTGTGCAGCTGATGGACCAGCAAACACGGAGAGCTCATAATAAAGCAGGAAAGGAAAATCACTCCACATACAGGATTAAGGCTTTAATTGGTTTTCTCAAGGCACTTGCAGACTCTATTCAGGAGCTAATTTTGAATTTTAAAGAAATATTTGATGAGAGTAGTCATGGCCATTTAGGGTTCTCTATTTTATATTCATAAATATTTATTAGACACATTGCCAGGATCTAAAAGGAAGACTAATAAATATTTACCAAGCACAGCCGGCTATTAGACTTCTTAACTTAGTGCTTCCGACTGTGTTAATTTTGGCTGTGAATGTGCCAATTTCTATGCTTGCTTAGGGACTCGAAACTTGAAAGGGAAGAAGTGTCGGAGTAGCAGGAGTTGTTTAAAAATCAACAAGGGAAGAACAGAGAGAAAAGGACAGGCTAGTAGGAAGTGGTAGCTCAACTCGCCCTCTTCTGGCCAACCTCCTTCCTCTGCTCAGATAGTCTCCCCTCTGCAGATTAGATCTGTCTCCCCTGAACGAGTGAAAAAAAAAATGATGCAAAGAAGCAGTGATTGTAAAGAACCCTTGGCTGGCTCCATAGCTGAGTGCTGTTGGCCCTGAGTGGGGTTGCAACACTGCCTGTTTCCTATGGTAAGCCTCATCACCCATGGATTACACAAGCACAGTGTCTCAGTTGGGCTTTCTATTGCTGTGTAGAGACATCATGACCATGGCAGCTCTTATGAAGGAAAACATTTAACTGGGGCTGGCTTACAATTTCCACAGTTTAGTCCATTGTCATCATGACAGGGCTGGCAGCATGCAGGCAAACATGGTGTTGGTGAAGGAGCTGAGAGTTCTACATCTTGATCTGGTGGCATCAGAAGAGACCTGTGTCTCATACTGGGCATAACTTGAGCATATGAGGCCTCAAAGCCTGCCCCTACAGTGACACACTTCCTCCAGCAAGGCCACACCTACTCCAACAAGGCCACACCTCCTAACAGTGCCACTCTCTATGGGCCAAGCATTCAAACACATGAGTCCACGGGGGCCATACCTATTCAAACCATTACACATGGTAACTGTGAGCTGGGTGTGGGGAGTTGGCTAGCTGCATGATTTTGGCTAGTGTTCCTGGCTGCAGGACCCTAAGCCTGGTCCACCACTCCCATTCCTTCTTTGGATTCTGGGATCTACTAAAATTATATTCATAATTTGTTTTGTTTTGTTTTTCTGCTAAATAAACCACGGTCCACTTCTATTGCTTATAAATAAGAGCATTAGATGATGGAATAACTAATTGAAGTTTTAAGGAGCCTTGTTGTTTTACCTTTGGCACAGTGGCTGCACATTAGTCTATTGCTATCTCAGTCAGCAATTGTAACTTCACAGTACCGGCCTGTGTCTCTAGCAGTGGCCTGGCTGCTCAGGCCACAGCCTGGTGGGAATTCTGCTCTCGCAGGCACCGGACCTGTTGCTGCTGCTAAAGGTAGCTTTAACTAAACCTCTATCACCCTATTTATGAATAAGACTTGAGATTCAAAGGCTGGGGTGAAAACTTGAGAGCTCAGAGAGGCTGACTAGCAACTAGCTAACCCTCTCTCCTCGCTGGTGTCAATGGAAGACCTATGCTTTGGCTTTACTAAACTACAGAAAGCTGTGCTACTCCAAACCCCACCCTACTACTTCCCGTGTGTGTGTGTATGTGTGTGTGTGTCTCTCCTGGATGCCCTCTGATGCTCTATGATTACTTCCTGTCAACTGGTGGCTAACTCAGCCTCTTGATCCAAGGTTAATTTTATTTAATTAACACAAAAGCAAACTTGGGGTTCACAGTGTGATTGAATATCCCCCAACAAAGTCTATGTTAGGTCTAACCAAGAAAAATCTCATGAACTAGATTTGGTATGTTGTATCTCAATTTGAGACCTGTGTGATAAATTAATAAAGCTGGGGAAGAAAAAACACAACTGGAGTCCACTGCAGCTATATCCTACCTCCCTACCTCCCCACCCCCCCACTAGTTATTGAAGCAATGTCTTTTTGAAGTGGCATTTTATTTTTGTCATTATGTTTTACAAATGCTCTTTAGTTCAGGGGGAAAGCAGGGGTTAGGTAGTCCACAGACCACATCTAGTTTAAGGTCTTTCCCCCAACTTTGGTTTTAGACCAGGTTCACCTCAACCTTGTGATGTTGCTCAGAATGCCCCTGAATTTCTGATTCTCTTACCTCCACTTCTCAAGTGCCTGTCTTATAGGCATATAGTCCACTCCAAACTCTAGTTTAAGATCTTGTAAATTTCACAATATAGCACCCGTGACAAGCTGGCAGGAAAATACTTATTCCATAATGCTGAGAATAATAGTGCAGCCTGGGGGAGGGGAGGGAGGGTGCTTTGAGGAAGACAAAGAAACTGTGATAGATCGAATGCAATTGGCCTCCATAAATTATTAGTAGGTGTGGCCTTGTTGGAAGAAGTGTGTCACTGTGGGGTGGGCTTTAAGGTCTCCTATGCTCATGCTACACTCAGTGTAGTACAGCGTTCACTTCCTATTGCCTATGGATCAAGATGTAGAACTCTCAGCTCCTTCTCTAGCACCATGTCTGCCTGCATGTCGTCATGTCCTACCATGATGATAATGGTCCAAACCTCTGAACTGTAAGACACCTCAATTAAATATTTTCTTTTATAAGAGTTGCCATGGTCATGGTGTCTCTTCACAGAAATAGAAACCCTAACTGAGACAGGAATCTCTTCCCTTTTCTTCTTTAATAATCTTACAGATCAGCAAATGTTTATAAATGTTTACAACAACCTAGAGACACTCAAAGAAGTATGGGTCATATGACTACCCTTAAAAGAGGTATATTCATTCACTCCTTCATTCACTGTTCAAGTGTTTTTCACTGAGCCTTTTAGATTTTAAGATGTGTAAAGTGTAGCCCTCATATCCCCTGCAGCTTGTAGTCCATAGGTAAAGTCATTTACAGTTCACCTGGCTAAAGACCTGTGTAGCTTCATGCTACCCAAGAGATTTAGTTATGCATTAGTTTATATACCTATTCCTAATTGCCACACCCTTGGAGTTATTATTTTATTGGAATTTACTTTATTATCTCAAGTCTAGAGAAATAAGCAGTGTACGACCAGGATGTTATAAATAAACAGATTAGGGAATGATATGCTCCCCAGGGTGATAGATGCAGGTACATTAATTAGAAGAATGTACTTAAAATTATGACCCAATTGTTTTTAAAGTGAGAAGTGTGAAATTATTCCTTTAATCATAAAGAGATTATTTATATACTTCAAGAACAAAATATAATCTCCTAACCAGAATGGCTTTCACCAAGAAAACAGAATAAAGTGCTGGCAAAGATGTGAAGAAAAAGGAACCCAAAACACTACTTCTGGGATTGTAAAGTAGTGGGGACACTGTGGAAGTCACTTGGAGGTCCCTCAAAATACCAGAAAATAGATCTATCACCCAGAGTACGTACCTGAAGGAATCAAAGTTGACATACCTTTTTGATACTTGCATTCCCATGTTTATTGTAGCACTATCCACAAATTAAGTGATAGAATCAGTCTAGATGCCCATGTATGGCTAAATGGATAGAGCAAATGCATGTATATACAGGAGACCATTACTTAGCCATTTAGAAGAAAATAATGTGATTTGTAGGGAAATGGGTGGAAACTAGAGATTATCATGTTAAGTAAAATAAGCTGGACCTAGAATAACAAGTATGTAATGTTTTTTCATATGTGGAGGATTATTAGGGACAACAAGGGACCAGTTGGAAGAGGAAGGGTATGTAATGGAAATAGATATGATCAAAGTACATTATATCAATGAATGAAAATGTCATAATAAAAACCATTATTTGGTGGTTTGAATGAGAATGATCTCCATAGGCTCATATATGATGTCTGAGTTATTTCAGTTCTGAATGTTAGTTATTACACATGAGAAGCATCACCGGCCAGCACATGCTGAATTGGCAATGGGTACGTGAAGAAAGTAAGTGTTGCCGAGATTGAAGAGGCGTGGGCTGCAATTGTTTGTAAAGATCATTTTTTAAAAGCCTGATTCAATTAGGGCAGTGTCTTAGGGTTTCTATTGCTATGATGAAGCACCATGGCCAAAGCAACTTGAGGAGGAACTCAAGTAGGAGGCAGGAGCTGATGCAGAGGCAATGGGCGGGGGGTGGGGGGGGTGGGTGAGTGGGGGATGCTGATGACTGACTTGATCCTCATGGCTTATTCAACTGGCTTTCTTATAAATAACCCAGGACCACCAACCAGGGGTGGCACAACCCACAGCGGGCTGGGCCCTCCCCCATTGATCATGAAGAAAATGACTTAGAGCAGATCTTATGGAGACATTTTCTTAATTAAGGTTTCCCCCTTTCAGATAACTCCAGCTTGTGTCAAGTTGACATAAAACCAGCAGGACAGAGAATGACTGATGTAAGTCTGATTATAACAAATTCATTTTTCCAATTAAAAAAGTTGAAATTGAGTGTTTTGCCTGCATTTGTGTTTCTTATTCTCCTTGAGTGTTTTGAATTTTTCTTATAGGATCTGAAGAGATGACTCGATGGTTTTTAAGGCACCTGCTATTCTTTGCAGGAGACAGTCTGATTCTCAGTACCCACATGGTGGCTCACAACTATCGGTCACTCCAGTTCCAGGAGATCTAATGTCTTCCTCTGACCACTAAGGGCCATAGGTATGTACATGGTACACATAACTTACATACAGACAAACCACTTATATACGTAAAATAAAAACAGACACATTTTTTAAAAAGGAAAGAAAAACACAAAATACTGACTTGAGAGGACCTAAAGGAAAAGCCAATATTTGAAATTTTGTTTCTGAAACACACAAAGAATATTGGGCAGGTATAGTGTGATTTATCCCTATGTCAGGTGTAATATAGGCAAAACACAGAAACTCTTCTGAGAAGCCCCGATGAGTGTCCAAATCCATTAGAAATATATTTGGGGGGAAAAAGTAGAAAGACTGGCCACAGTGGCTTAAGGAAATACAGTCTTTTATGCCCTGACAGGGATAATGTGAACGTGGGGAGCCCAGGGTTTGTGCCTGGGAACCACGACACTGCGAAGACGCCAGTTCTCAGGCCGTATGTCTGAGCGTGCAGGCGTTCACCCTCACTGCTTCTTGCCTTCATAGACGTCTCGTGGCTGCTGCTCCTCTGGATATCACATTTGTATTTCAGACTTCAAAAGAGTCAGAACGACATGGAGTAGTAGTCTAGGCAAAACTCAGCAATTCTAAACCTTTTTGGGCAAGAATGGTAAAGCTGTCCTGGAAGACTGGCACAGTGATTTTTTTCCAGCCATTTTCTGCTGATTGCCATGCTCAATGAAAGAAAACATCTCAGATTTGTCTTTCTGCAATTGGTTCAGTTGGCTTAATACGATTGCCTTCAGGTGCATCCATTTTGTTACAAATAACTTCATTCGTCTTTATGGCCGAAAATCATTTCCATTGGGCACATAAACCAAATTTTTCTTATCCATTTCTTTGCTGTTGGACACTTGAATTGCTTCCATAACTTAGCTATTGTGACTAGACCTGCAGAAAATAGTGGTGTGCTATGTGGTGTGTTGACTTTGAGCAAATGCCAAGGGGGTGGTACAGCTGGGTCACTTGGTAGACCTAGTTTTTTTGAGAATGCTTTGTACTGATTTCTGTAGGAGTTGGAAGAGTTCACATGCTCACCAGCAGTGTATTTAGGGTCCCTTTTGTTCCAGGTCCTAGCCAGTACTTCTTGCTTGTTTTCTTAATGACTGATATTCTGACTAGGGTGAGACGGAATCTCAGTGGAGTTTTGATTCACCTTTCTCTGATTGCTAGTGAGATTGAACATTCTTTTTCTCATATTGACCATTTTTATTTCATTTTTTGTTAAGTATTGATTCATTTCATTAGACTATTTATTGGGTTTTTGTTTTCTTGTTTTTATTTCTTGTGTGTTATAGTTATTAATCTGTCAGATTCATAGCTGGCAAAGATTTTCTCCTATTCTGCAGGCTGTGTCTTCCTATGACCAATTGTCTCCTTTGCAGTATGGAAACTTTAGTTTTATGAGATTGTATTTGTTGACTGCTCATCTTATATTCTGAGCAGTTGGACTCTTACTCCTAAAGTCTTTACCCATGCCTATAATCTCCTCATGTACTCACTACATTTTCCTCTGTTTCATGTTTTACATTAAGGTCTTTGAACCACTTGGAATTGATTTTTGTGCTGGATACAGCATAGGAATCTAGCTTCATTCTTCTACATGTGATATTCAATTTTTT